>AWOL01S0092543.1:0-26210 GCA_000715115.1 Nicotiana otophora | reverse complement strand
CAATCCAAGAGCTTATTGATACAAATTGAATTGTAGTCCAGAGCCCAGATGCGCCAAACATCAATCAAAATCCTTTGCCAGCTCATGTAGAGACACACATGATTGAAATAGTTTGTAAGGATGGGGAGTTCAGGAATCCTTCCAAGTCCGTCATGATGATTCGTGCCAGTGAAGGTAATTCAGTTAAGGATCTAGACTCCCCCAAAGCAACGCCCTTGACAGTTGAAGGGGTGATAGAGAAACTAAGCATATTCAACGTGAAGCCGCCTGTGTTGGTCATGAAAGGGCCTCCAAAGGATGTTGGAGCAAGTCAGGAAAAGCCAAAAGTGGCCGTGCCAGGGATCCCGAACAAGCCTGTCGTAGTCGTGGAAGGGGCTCGTATTACCCCTGTTGTTATTAAGCCAGTGACCCAGTTGCCAATGGTTGATACAAAGGTTGTCCCGTGGAATTACAAACGGGTGATAGTGACTTATAAAGGGAAATAAGTAGAGGAAGAAGTCTATGAAACCGGAGGACAGACTAGTTCTGGGAGATGTTTTACCCCAGAAGTATTGAGGAAAGCCAAGTCATTCAAGGATAGCCAAATCCAAGTAAAGAAGTTGGTCACCGAAGAAGAGGCTAAAGAGTTTCTGAAAAAATATGAAAGTGCAAGACTATTCCATTGTGGAGCAGTTAAGGAAAACACCGACTCAGATCTCTCTTTTGTCTTTGCTGATACATTCAGATGAACACCGCAGAGCCCTGATGAAGATTTTGAATAAGGCACGTGTTCCTGATAAGATCATGATGAATCACTTGGAAATGATTGCTAACAATATCTTCGAAGCAAACATGATCACTTTCTCAGATGATGAACTTTCTATGGAGGGTATAGAACACAACCGACCTCTTTATCTCACGGTGAAGTGTGAGGATTCTGTTGTCTCAAGGGTACTGGTTGACAACGGCTCTAGTGAAAATATTTTCCCTCTATCCACTTTGCAAGAGTTGAAGATCGGCACTGAAAAAATCCACATGAACAGTGTATGTGTTCGAGGCTTTGATGAGGGAGGTAAAGATTATGTTGGTGATATAATGCTCGAATTGTCTATAGGGACAGTTGAGTTCACTATGGAGTTTCAAGTGTTAGATGTGTTTACCTCCTACAATCTGTTATTGGGCAGGCCTTGGATACATGCGGCTAAGGTAGTCTCGTCTTCTCTGCATCAAATGGTAAAATGCGAATGGGACAGGCAGGAAATAGTTGTGCACAGTGATGAGGACATATCTGTTTATAATGACCTGTCTGTTCCATTTATTGAAGCTGAAGATGATAAAGGGCCTTGGGTCTACCAAACTTTTGAAACGGTGTCTGTTGAGAAGATTTTCGAGGGAGAATACATTCCAGGACCGAAGCTATCCTTTGCATCCGTCATGGTAGCAAATGAAATGTTGAAGAATGGTTTTGTTATGGGTAAAGGTCTGGGTTCATCTCTACAGGGTATTGTGCATCCTGTGTGCCCACGTGAAAATCTTGGTACATTTGGTTTTGGATTCACGCCCACAGAGAAGGACGTGAAAAGGGTTAAAAATCTGAAATAGAAGGTATGGTCACTCTCCAATCCTGTTCCACACATCTCCAAGTCTTTTGTCAAGTCAGGGGCTACAAAACGTCCAATATCATCAGTCCCGAAACCTGTAGTCGATGCTGATGAAGAGCTGATCAAGAGGTTCTAGAGTCTGTTTGATGAGGTTAATATGGTGGAAATCAGGGAAGATTCTAGTAACGCAGATGTGCAGCTCGTTGGGCCAAATGTGAAGCTTAGCAATTGGGAAGCTACTCCTCTCCCCACCCGAAAGGAGTTTTGGTAATTTGCTTTGTTTTCCTTTCTATTATCTAGGTTATTCTAGGGTTGTAATCCATATTTTTATTTCTCGTTGTTTTAATATTCAAACCCTTCTATCATTTTATTTTCAATGAAATGCAATTTCCCGTTTTTCGTTATTCCTAATATTGTTTAATTTTATTTTTCTTTTGTACAGTTCTTTTTATGATGGTTCTATTGACATGACATGCATGAGGAATTTTCAGCCAAGTCTTATAAGCCAATCTAATTCTGAAATAATAATCTAAGAAGAGAGTATGATGAAGAAGCAGAATATAATGAAGAAGTAGCATTTGAGGAAATAAGTAAAGAGATAAAACATTTTGAAGAAAAACCAAAGCCTAATTTGAATGAAACTGAAGCAATCAATTTAGGAGATCAGGATAATGTCAGGAAAACCGAGATAAGTGCGTATCTGGAACCGCAAGTCAAGGAAGAAATAATCAAAGCGCTGTTTGAGTACAAAGATGTATTTGCATGGTCGTATGACGATATACCGGGCTTGAGCACTGATTTGGTAGTTCAAAAATTGCTAATTGATCCTGCATTCCCTCATGTCAAGCAAAAGTTAAGAAAGTTCAAGACTGACATGAGTGTAAAGATCAAAGAAGAAATCACAAAGCAGCTTGATGCAAAGGTCATTCGGGTTACTCGATATCCCACTTGGTTAGCTAATGTTGTGCCAGTACCAAAGAAGGATGGTAAAACTAGGGTATGTGTTGATTATCGTGATATTAATAAAACAAGCCCAAAGGATAATTTTCCATTGTCGAATATCCACATTCTGATTTATAATTATGCCAAGCATGAGATTGGGTCTTTTGTGGATTGCTACGCGGGATATCACCAGATCTTGTTGGATGAGGAAGATGCAGAAAAGACAGCGTTCATCACACCATAGGGAACATATTGCTACCGGGTAATGCCATTTAGTTTGAAGAATGATGGGGCAGCTTACATGAGGGCGATGCCTACCATATTTCATGACATCATACACTGGGAGATTGAGGTTTATGTAGATGATGTAATCATAAAGTCAAATCAGCTCACACAAATGTAGTAGCTAAGAACCATCTCGAGAGAGAGAGAAGAAGAAGAAGTATGAGAGGATATCACTTTTCATTATTCCAACTGATACAAGGGTACACTGGTATATAGAGAATCCAGCGCACTAACTGCCTTCTAACATACTTATATTTTCTAACTCCTTCTAGTTTTAACTAATTACACATTGGCCCCTCACTCATTAACTGAGTTGGTCTTCTAACTATGTTAACAACCACAATTTAATGAGCTATTATTCACCATGCGAGTGTTGCTAAATGGATCGACCAAAAATGGATCGAATAGTAAAAAGCAGGAAAGAAGCTAACTAATAGCATGTTTGGCCAAGCTTTTTTTGGGTCAAAATATGTTTTTGTTTTAGTCAAAAGTGCTTTTGGCCAAAAATTGAGGTGTTTGACCAAGTTTTTAGATGAAAAAGGTGATTTTGAGGAGAAGCAGAAAAAAGTAGCTTCTCTCCAAAATCACTATTCTAAGAAAAAAGTAGATTCTCAGAGGCTATTTTTCTCCATATAGTCCACGTTGAGTTGTTCTTCTTAATTATTTCAATATTTAGTTCTTGCTAATTCTTTTTGTAGATAAGTTGACTTTATTTTTTTCCTTTCAAATTTGGAGTTGGTAGTTGCCTTTTATATTACTCCCTCTTTTCACTTTTATGTTTTCACTTTTACTAGTCAATTTTAGCAAATCAAGAAAAAACTAAAAAAAATTTCCTGTTTTACCCTTATCATTAACTACTCATTCCTCAAATCATTTCTCAAGACTTCTTTAAATGCTATCATTATTGTGGGTGTTATAGTAAAATATGTATTTCATTTATCACTTCTTAAGGGGCGTGTCAAGTCCCTTGTGTACAAATAAAAGTGAACAGAGGGAGTATTAATTTGCAAAACTCCTTAACTACTCCTATCGAATTTTGAAACCATCTCATGTAGATGCTTAAAATGTTAGAGAGAGAGCATACATTTATTTAGTTAGTTATGTCTTCACCATGCCCCACACATGCAGCGCTACTTTTCATTCATGAGAAAAACATAAAAACTCTTTTTCATCATAGACGGTGAATCTCGAATCCAGAACTATGTCTGCTCTGATGACACACTAAAGTGTATGACCATCTCATTTGAAAGCTTAAGTTGTTAGAGATAACATATTTTTATCTATTTTATATATCAACAACTCTCTCATATAATAGCAGTCTATATAAACCATTTTCGTGAAGTAAATCTTTTGGCCATATATCCTCGAAGAAAATTGGCTACAGCCATGCAAAGAGAAAAATTCAATAAAAAGCTACCGGTATACAAAGAGGGAGTTAATTAATTACGACGTACAATTTATTTGCTAAGTCAAAATTGATATGGTTTTATTCTGGTCGTTTCCTAAGTAGTAGGCTTGATTTTAATTATCATAAAACGAGAGACTCCGACCCACTCAAATTTGCAATAATTTACAATTACCAAGTCTGAACATTTCGTGCATTAATTGATACCGCGGACCAGAAAATATTTAAAAACCGTCCTCTCAGAAATTGTCAAAGTCTGGCTCATTCTTGTGAGAGTTGCTAAACCTATAACCATTGTCGTGTTACAATAGTCCGACATTTTTCTTACCTATAAATATAGCCACATTTTACTCTCATCATCACACAAAATCAGAAACATCACAAAGAAAGTGCAGAACTTCATAGACTATCAATAATGGTTTCACGTAGCTTCCTCTTCCTTCATGTGTTGATCATGTTTTGTTTAGCAGTCATGGCATTTTCAGAATTATCAGATGATTTCTACGAGGATGTTTGTCCTGAAGCTTTACCAACAATTAATCGGGTTGTTAAGGCTGCAATCCAGAAAGAGAGACGAATGGGCGCTTCTCTGCTACGTCTGCATTTTCATGATTGTTTCGTTAATGTGAGCTTACATTATTTTTCTTGCACTTCCTATTTTTTATTTGTGAAAGCATCTGAGTATTTGACCTAAAATATTGAAGTTAGGAATGAATTCATTGAGATGTCGTTACTAATGCATGTTTTGTTAATGAAGGGTTGTGATGCTTCGATTCTTCTTGATCAAACCGCTACTATTGATAGTGAAAAGACTGCTAGAGCTAATAACAATTCGGCTAGAGGATTTGAGGTGATTGATAAAATCAAATCCGAGGTTGATAAAGCTTGTGGACGTCCAGTTGTATCTTGTGCGGACATCTTGGCAGTTGCAGCTCGTGATTCTGTAGTTGCTGTGCGTATTACTCCCCTTCTATCCTAACATAAGCTACAAATATGGTTTTCACTTGTTAATATTTTTCCTAACCATAGTTAATGTTTAAATTAAAGTCCATCATAGTCTAGATTAATTAGTAAACTAGTGAACTAGTAAACTATATATTAACACATGAACTCGATAGCTTTTTGAAAACCCGATATATGTATTATGAAATTCACTAAATATTTATAAATATTATACCGGTAAACCCAGTTACTAGTATATATTAACTTGAGGTCGATCTAGGAATTTATAAACTTTTGAATCTGCTTATACCTAACTGTGTATGCTGCAAATGTTATGAACCTTCAGTATATAATTAAACTGAAACATTTTTACATGAACAGCTACATGGACCAACATGGGAAGTGAAATTGGGAAGAAGAGACTCCACTACAGCAAGTAGAACCATGGCCAACAACGACATCCCATCTCCATTCATGGACTTACCTGCACTTATCAACAACTTCAAGAATCAAGGCTTGGATGAGGAAGACCTCGTCGCGCTCTCGGGTGGCCACACATTAGGGTTTGCTCAGTGTTTCACCTTTAGAGATCGCATATACAATGAGACTAACATTGATTCCACCTTTGCAAGCCAACGACAAGCCAATTGTCCACGTAGTGGAGGTGATTCTAACCTTGCTTCCCTTGATCCAACACCTGCTCTTTTCGACTCGAAATATTTTAGTAACTTGGTGTCCAAGAAAGGGCTTTTACATTCTGATCAAGCATTGTTTAGTGGAGGCCAGACTGATGATCTTGTTAAGACATATAGTACCAACCTTGGGACTTTCTCTAAAGATTTCGCTGAGTCTATGATTAAGATGGGAAATATCAAGCCATTGACTGGGAACCAAGGCCAAATTCGTGTCAACTGCAGGAAGGTGAACTAAATATTGCTATTGATGCTGATAAAATCAAGATTCATGCATGTGTTAAGAATTTGGTTAATTATTTTCAATTGTAATTGTGATTTTTGTTCATTTAATTTGGAACCTTTGTTGTTACCTAAAATAAGTGAGTAACTGTGAACGGAGAGGTGTGTGGTCATTTGTTTTCAAAGAAATTGGATTATGTTGTTTTCAGTTGGCGAGTAAATCCCAATATGGTTGTCAAGTGAATGAGAAACCTTTTCGCTTTTGAGTAATTTGATTCCCTCTCAGCTTTTTCTTTTTCTTTTTCTTTTTTTATAAATTTATATCCTCAGAGTTGTTTGCCTAATTGATTACAGTAATTGCATAAGTCATCACTAACGTACATACCAGAAAACAACTTTAACATTCACTCCCACAAATTTGGCCAATGGACACAATTATTTTAGACCACGCTTGATAAGCTTTCCCAAAAATATCTATGGGAACGCTTTTGTAAGGGTGGCCTTTAGTAATAGCTTTTGGCCACAGTTTTTAGGCAACGCTTGTAAAATATAGTCTTTAACTATAATGAGCACGTTTTTAAGTGATGGCACATCATATATGTCACGACTCTAATTTCCCTTTATAGGATGTCGTGATGACACCTAGTCTCTAAGATTAGGTAAGCCTAACAATTTGCGGAATAACAGAATATAAAACTGAACTCAAATCTAAACACATGATATATAAATAGAAACTGCGATACAAATAATTACAACTCCCAAAATCCACTAGAAATAAGTCACAAGCTTTTAAGAGAAAATACTAAGTGTCTCTATACATTAGAGTCTAAAGAGAATAAGGAAAACAACATAATAAGGATAGAGGGGGGACGCTGGCAGATATATCTTGAAGTCTCCATGTACGGTCCAGCTCACTGGTATGTAGCCTGGTGGGAAGAACCTGGATCTGCAAAAAAAGATGTGCAGAAGTGTAGTATGAGTACACCACAACGGTACCGAGTAAGTGTCAAGCCTAACCTCCGTAGAGTAGTGATGAGGTCAGGTCAGGGCCCTACTGGAATAAAAGGAAACGAGGCAGAACAATAGCCGCTAACTCGAGGTCGTGGACAAGATAGTTCTTATCATGTGTCTTTAGTTGTCTAGATGCATAGGCAACCACCATACAGTCCTACATCAACACCGCGCTGAGACCAATGCACGACACATCACAATACACTATATAGGACCCCGATCTTGCAGGCAACACTAACAATGGCGATGTAGTAAAAGTAGTCTTAATACTTTGAAAGCTCTCCTCATAATCCTCGGTCCACCTGAATGGAGCACCCTTCTGGGTAAATCTGGTCATAGGTGCTGCAATAGATGAGAAATCCTCTACAAATCGGCGGTAATACCCCGCCAAGCCAAGAAAACTCTAGATCTCCATAGCTGAGGATGATCTGGGCCATCTCTGCACTGCTTCAATCTTCTTCGGATCTACCTTGATCCCCTCACTCGACACTACATTACCCAAAATTGCCACAGACTCTAGCTAGAATTCACACTTCGAAAATTCTGCATACAACCTCTTTTCCCTCAAGGTCTGAAGCACGGTCCTCAAGTGCTGCTCATGATCCTCCCGACTCGGGGAGTACACCAGAATGTCGTCAATAAACACAATGATGAAAGAGTCAAGATAGGGCTAAAATACATTGTCCATCAAGTGCATGAATGCTACTGGGGAGTTTGGTTAGTTGGTTAGACCAAACGACATCACTAGTAACTCATAATGACCATACCGAGTCCTGAAAGCAGTCTTTAGGATATTTGGCTCCTGAATCTTCAACTGATGATAGCCTGAATGCAAGTCGATCTTAGAGAACACTCTGTCACACTGAAGCTGATCAAATAGGTCATCAATACGTGGCAATGGATAACTGTTCTTCACTATAGCCTTGTTCAAATGGCGATAATCAATACACATTCACATAGAACCATCCTTCTTCTTTACAAACAGGACAGGAGCACCCCAAAACGACACACCAGGCTGAATGAAGCCATTATCGAGCAACTCATGTAACTTTTCCTTTAATTCTTTCAACTCTGCTGGGGTCATACAATAAGGTGGAATAGAAATAGGATGAGTGCCCGGTAACAAATCAATGCCAAAGTCGATATCTTTATCGGGTGGCATGTCCGGAAGATCCGCCGGGAATACATCTGAATAGTCCCTCACTACCGGAACTGACTCGACAGCAGGAGTATCAACACTAACATCCCTCACATATGCCAGATATGCATCACACCCCTTCTCAACCTTTCGTTGAGCCTTAAGAAATGAGATAACCCTGCTGGGAACACGATCTAACGTACCTCTCCATTCTAGCCATGGTAGACCTGGCCCAAAATAACATCGAAATCCACTATGTTGAGCAATAATAAATCGATTATAGTCTCAAAACCACTAAGAAAAATCAAACACGACCGATACACATGGTCAACAAGAATAGAATCACCCACGGGTGTAGACACATATACAGGAGAACCCAGAGAATTAAGGGATACACCCAAATACGGGGCAAAATAAGATGACATATAGGAATAAGTGGAGCTTGGATCAAATAAGACTAATGCATCTCTATGACAGACCGGAACAATACATGTGATGATAGAATCGGATGCAACTGCGTCCGTCCTAGTAGGAAACGCATAATATCTGGCCTGGCCTTCCCCTCTAGGGTGACCTCTACCTGTCCGACCTCCACCTCTAGCTGGCTATGTATGTGGGGTGGTAGTTGGTGCTGTTATAATAGCCTGAGGACTCGGTGGAGCACGCGGTGCCTGAGTGGTCTGTGGAGGTGCACCCCTCCTGAGTCTGGGGCAATCCATCACTACATGACGAGTGTCACCATACTCAAAATAAGCTCTCGGAGGACGTGGCCTCTACGACTAGCTTGGGCCCAATCGGCTGGACTAACCGCTGAAAGCACCCCGTACATGAGGTACAATAGACACTGACAGTGCATAATAGGGATCCTGGGGCCTAGGAGTGGCCGGAGCACTGCTGGTAGATGGAAGTGCCGAATGAACAGGGCGACCCATATAACCGCTGCCCTGACGAGCTGCAACTGGGGCACGAGTACCACTATATGTGCCAGATTCTCGAGACCTCTTAGCCTCCCTCTCTTCTCTCTCCCGAGTGAACATACCCTTCGATCTCCTGACGATCCCCACCACCTACTGGTATGCAATGTCCATCTCCAACTTTCAGGCCATGCTAAATCTGATACTGGGGTTGAGCCCCTCAATAAATCGACGAACCCGCTCTCGAACAATAGCCACGAAGGTTGGTGCATGCCTAGCCAAATCACTGAATCAGACTGCATACGCTGACACGGTCATAGAACCCTGGCGCAACTGCTCAAACTCTTCGCGCCATGCATCCCTGAGTCTCTTAGGAACATACTCCCTCAAGAACATATATGAGAATTGATTTCAAGTGAGTGAAGCTGCATCAGCCAAACTACCTAACTTATAATCTCGCCAACACTGATAAGTAGGAGGATGGTTCTTCTTGTACCTCTCGAGCCTGAGTTGCTCCGCCTCAGAAACTGCTGCCTTAACCTCGGGCTGAACTGGAGCTACCGGCTGTATCGGTATGATCTATGGAACCTGGTCGACTTGAACCTGCTGCTCTGCAGTACGGGCAACAGGAGTGTGTGCTCCTCCCCCATCCTGAGATGTGGCAGGAGCAAGTGGTATCAATCCTGCCTGAGCCAAGGTGCTGAACATGCTCAGAAACTGGGCTAGAGTCTCCTGGAGGGCTGGTGCAGTAACAAGTGTCTCGGGTGCCTATCCTCCAACTAGAGCTACTGGTGGCTCCTCTGTAGCAGTTCGTATGGGTGCTCTGGTTGTACCACGTAGATGTCCTCGACCTCTACCCCGGCCCCGACCTCTCGTAGCTCTAGCAGGGGGCACAGTTATCTGGTCATCTGATCCAGCTGTACGTGTCATCACCATCTGTGAGAGAATAGAAAGATAGAAATTTATAATCCGAAGTCAAAATCTCGCACTCGTCCGCTTCTACGATCACTAGACCGCAGAAGTCCGCTTCTGCGGCCTTCACACTACACCTGTGACCAGAGGTCATTTCCTCTAGCCCCGTATCTGCGCTCAAATGCTCTCTTCTATGAGCTCGCACCTACGGTCAATCTTGCGCAAGTGTGATTACCCCAGAACTGGTGCACTTCAGCCATTCTCACAAGTCCAAATTGATCCATTAACCATCCGGAAACCATCCGAGGCCCCCGGGATCTCGACCAAATATACCAACCAGTCATAACATATCATACGAACTTAGTCAAGCCTTTAAATCACATCAAACAACGCTAAAAATATAAATTGCGCATCGATTCATGCCTAAGGAACTTTAAAACTTTAAACTTCTACATCCGATGCTGAAACCTATCAAATCAAGTCCGATTGATCTCAAATTGTTTACACAAGTCATAATTGACATTACAGATCTACTCCAACTTCCAGAATTGGAAACTAGCCCAAATATCAAAAAGTTCACTCCTGGTCAAACTCCCCAAAAATCATCCAATTTTTCATTTTTCGTCAATTGATGCTAAAATGACCTACGGGCCTCCAATTCAACATCCAAACATGCTACTGTGACCAAAATTATCCTACGAAGCTATTGGAACAGTCAAAACTCCATTTCAGAGTCGTCTTCATAAAATTCGAATTACGGTCAATTCATACAAGTTAAACTCCCAATTTAGGGACTATGTGTCCCATTTCACTCCAAATCCAAGAACAAATTCTCCCGATAAGTTATGTAACCACAAAATGAAATAGAGGGAGCAATAAATAGGAGTTCGGGGCTAATACTCTCAAAACGACCAGCCGAGTCGTTACAATATATATTTGGAAACGCTTATTAAGATGTTAGGCAACACTACACATGTGTTCCTCTTAGTATTTTCAAATACAACATTGTTTAAGCGTGCCCTAAATTTTTTCCTAGAAGTTCCCGCTTGACTTTCCCCCAAACATATCTCCACCAAATGTTTTAAAAAATACTTTGCCCGGCAAAAGCCTAGTAGAAGTGGGTTTTTGGGGGGGAAATAGTACCAAGAGGCAAATATCCCTGCTGCTCTTTTTTTCTTCTTCTTGTTATTTAGAAAAAAATAAAGTTCTAATTCCATCAGCGAAAAATCGATTCAATCAGAATGTCAATCTGGGTTGTCTCTTCTTGAAACTCTCTCTAGTCGTATGAATATTGTTCCATTGTGTCGTTCTGTGTTGTTATGTCTTCGTTGGTTTGTGTTATGTGCCATTTGCTTCATTATCATATTTTCGAATCGATTCCATCTGCAAGCTTTGAGATCGATTCCATTGGCATGCTAATTTGGGGATTTCAATGTACGTAGGGCTGATCTTGTCTCCCAAAAACTTGTGGGTAAGATTTCTCTAAAACATCCTTTCAGTTTAGTGGCTTTGCAATTTCGGTACTGTGGAATTCCTTTTCTTCTTAAGGGAATGCCCTTTTTGTTCTTGTTTTACTGTCCGTTTCTTTGTCAATTTGTCATTTATTTATAATTTTTATTTCAAGAATTGAAAGTTCTATATCTTAGATACTATAGAATTTTGATGTAATATGATAACTTTATATGACCTTGCAAAATAGTTTGGACCTCTAAAGAGAAAACTAAATATAAGTCTCCATATGAATATAATGTATTCTGCCTTAAATAAAGGATTTCTTGAAAATTCTTCAGATACTACCAAATGTTGCATGAAATAGCTTGTTGAACTTAACAATATGGAAAACAATTGACAACTAAGCTACTTCCGAATTTTCTTTGGAATTGTGGGATGAACCTAAACAGTTCAGACATCTTACTCATATGGAGAAAACGTAATGTATATCTAACTCTTATAAGGAACTTGAAACTTAATGGGTGTGCTATCTTTAGAAAAAGCAATGTTCTGCACTATATCTATAGAAGTCATGTTGTTATTGTTATGGTTATAGTTTGCATAATGATCTTATTAGAAGTTTATGAACTTCTAATAAAAGAGACTACACTTTTTTTGTTTATAAACTTCCTTTCTAATCATTATTGAAAGTTCATTGTAAACAAAAGAATACGTTTTTGTTTTACAAAAATAAGGTCCTGTGCTCGGAGACTCACTCCCAGTAGTAATATCAGGTACGCTTTTCCTACTACTTTTATTTTGATATATAATGATTGTACTTGATTAATTATACTCCTTTAGCCTTTAAATTACATAGGACTCTTTACTGCAACATAGATTATCTGGGAATGTTTACCTTTGTAAACAATGTCACGACTTCCTTCTCCTAAGTATTCACTAAAATCCTTTATTTGATTAATATTAGCATAAGAATATCTAGTTGTTCTTATGACCTTGTAGTCTTCTAATAACTTTCAAGTCTAACTTGACCTTCTCCTCTTTATTTTTACTTTTATCAAATTAAACTGATAAACTGAGAGAATAATAGTGGAAACAAGAAGGTACCTAAAGTTGCACCTACAAAATTGAATAAGAAAATGTCTCAAGTATGAAGGGAAATCAAGTAGGAAATGGATAGAGTAAGAACTTCGAAAAAGTTGAGATATTGAGAAAACTGACATGCAATCAAGGGCTGCTTAGTAATATCTTTTGTGCATAAGTTTATAATTTCTGTGAAGTGTTTTGTTATCCATTATAATGATGGAAAAAGAAAAAAATGTAAGACATATATAATAAGATAATTGCTTGATTCTATCCTTGAAACTACAATTCAATCTTTTGAACTCACATAGAAAGTCTGTCATAGAGATCTCTATTTATATGCATATTAAGATTAACTATACTGTATTTTAGTCTTTACCTCTGTAATACTTTTCTACTTATACAGCTAGATAGATATTATGTATTGCCTTTTTTGTCTTCGCTTTCTACGAAATATCTTGACAACAGGATATAACTAGGTGCGTCTAATCTAATCTACCTTCTTCCGTCGATGTGAGTAGTGCACGAGTTATGTGAGGCAAAATTCTTCCATATTTCTCTGGTTCAATTTATGTCTGATTCTTGGAAAGGTATTTATTTTTATTTCAAGTTATTTTCTGGAGTTACAATGACAGATTACATTCCTTTTAGGTCAATTTTAGATAGTACAATGCCAAACTTGATCCTTTTTCTTGTTTGCTTAAAGGGTTAGACACCAGTTGTTTAGAATTCTATAGAGAAGTATCCATAGTATATCCTTATAAAAAAGGAGAGTCTATAATATAGTTTAAAATGCTGAAAAATGAGTAGCTAAGGAAAAATATGTTAAAAGAGCATAGAGTAGTATTACTATCAACTAACGTTGAGATGGTAAAGTTGTCAAGTTGAATTGGGAAAAATGAAGAGATAACCCATCATATAAAGTCAATATATTTGTCTTCCTGTAATGGACATGACTTATAGAAATTGGAAAGCATCTTTCTTTTCTTCCTTCAGTTTTCTGATATATATTTTTCACACAAGCACCAAAAGTGCTGATGACAATACAAAAATATAACTGACTGAAAGTATCTTCTTTTCCTTTCACATCCGGAGCAGCTAACTGATGTTAAAGGGCTAATTATTGATATTTGAATATATTCCACTTTGTATAGCTTAGTGCTAGCGCATATTTTGAAATATTTCTTTATTAATAGGTGTAATACAAGAAATATGCTTGCTTTTCAAAGTTTATTGCAAATACATGCATATGAATTATTATTTTTAGTGAATTATTAGCTAATTTAGTGCTTGAGATAATCAAAATGAGATAATATTGTCTATGCTTGAAATAAATGTGATTATAGGATGTAAAAAATGTAACTAATAAATCACAAATTGTACCTTTTATAAATAATAAAAAAATTATTACATCCAAACAAAATTGCCACACTTAAAAAGTGTAGCTTATAACATAACAAAGGCTATGCCTCAAACACGTAGCATTAGAAAAAAAAAATCGTTGCCAATGAGGTAACAAAAGCGTGGCCTTTATATCACATAGGCCATGCTTTTGAAGCACTTTTTTCAAAGCAACGCTTGCAAAGCGTGGCCTTAAGGAAAAAGTTACGCTAGTTTAGGCCACCTAAAAAAAGCGTTGTTTAAAGTCAAAAAGTATGGCCTTTAATCAAAAGTCACACTTTTTGATAGTCTACGCTACACTTTTCGAAGGTAGTAAAAGGCCTAAAATGTTGTAATGATTATTATTTAACTTTCTTAAACTTCCCTCGTATATCCGTACTAGGGATAGCAAATGGATGGACTAGACTCTGCACCGAACTTAAGCGGGTCAAAATGAGTCAAATTAATAGATGGCGAGTAAATTGCCCGGCTTATTTGGGCTAAAGTGGATCTAGTTAAGATATGCAAAATTATGAATCATAACCCAACCCGCTTAATATTTGATCTAGAGACATCCAGAAACATTAATTAAATCGATAACACAAGTTTAATGTTGTCATTCTCAAACTATTCATTTGTAATAAATTCTATTTTCAAACTGAATTATCATTTCTTAGCTCAAGAATATTTTTCAGGTCATGTGTGTTCTCTGGTTTTATGGATTGATCTTTTCTTTACATTTGTTATATATATAGCATGTATTTTAGTATGGTTTTTTACTCGTCGTTACATTCTGTTCTACTTTACATATCGTGATTTTAGTGCAACTAGGTACCTTTTTATTTTTGTTACATATCTAGAAACTTCTACTATAAGTCAGAAAATTTAAAAATTCAAAATATTTAAAAAAATATTACTTATTTGTCATATTTCTGCAACCCAAAATTTATTATATTATGGTAGAATTAGGGTGAAGTATAATAACATACTTGGAACAGTCAGTGGAGAGGCTCATATTGAAGGGAATGTTGACGCCACAAGCACCACCGATACCAGCAGTTTTTAAACAACTGCATGCAGTCCTACGATCCTGTGTGGTTTTCGCTACACTCACTAAACCTTTAATGACATTACAGCAGTTTCCGAGAGGGCCACGATTTTGCATATAAGGCAGGCAATTAAGTGTGGCACCTTGAATCGTGCCACAGGTAAATGCCGCCTCTGCATATGGTGCAGTCATCACCGTGCACAAAACCACAAAGCATGCAATCTTGCCAACCATTTCCTTCTTAAAAAAAATACTCCCTCTGTTTCAATTTGTGTGAATCTATTTTCTTTTTAGTCCGTGCAAAAAAAGAATGACCCCTTTCCTTATTTGACAACAATTTACCTTTATGCAATGATTTGTAGCCACACAAAATATATGTGTCTCATTTTACACTACATGTTCAAAAGTCTTCTCTCTTTTCTTAAACTCCATGCCCAGTCAAATGGGTTCACATAAATTGAAACGGAGGGAGTAATAGAGAAGATAAAAACTATAGCGAGTAGCTTAGCTTGAGGTAAGTAATGGATCGGATATGATGGTATATATAAATGTTTTGCTTGTGTGTTGGGTGCAAAAGCTAGTGAAATTTTAGGGGTTTTTATAGAGAGGAAATTGGAACTAAATTAATGGCCGCACGATATATGTACGTGGTAGCTAGAGAATTATTAGTTGGTATAGTTGGGTGAAACTATATGCCTTTTGACGAGGCCATAGCTTTTGTTCAAATATTATACTCCCTTTATTTCAATTTAGATGACATATTTTCTTTATTAGTCTGTTTAAAAAAGAATGACATATTTCTACAATTGAAAATAATTCAACTTTAAACTCTTCATTTTATTCATTTAGCCTTAAGCTTTTATAATCACACAAATATCATGACTCCGCAAAGTTTTTACCTCTTGAGAAGCATAAGTTTCAAAAGTTTTTTTTTCTTAAACTCCGTGGTGAGTCAAACTACCTCATCTAAATTAAAAAGGATGAAATATTTGTATTAAAAAAATTATTAAATATATTTATGCATATTAATGTTACAATCAAATTATTAAGCATTTGAGGAAATCGTTCATCTAAAATAGAATCCATAAAATTAAAATTTTATCTCCGCTTCTACAGTATTTTTACGTGTATGTAGGACATTTTATGAACCACGTCAGGATTTGTAACGGTATCCTTAAAGACCATGCTCCTAATCAGGCATAGTTTGTTTTTCTTTCTTTTTCTTCTTAACAACAATACGTGATGAATAGTGGTAAATTGTTAGATAATCTTTTTTTATTTTATGTATATATATGTTAATTCCATTTAATTATTCGGTATAACTAATTTTTTTATATTTTAACAACTTTTAGTAAAAATTCTGGCCCCGACAAGCTACTAGCTACTTCCACCCTCAACCTTCACTCTATGATCAAGTTCATTCTTCAATATTTTACAAATGTTGAATAAAAAGGTCTTGAATCCAGATATAAGCCCTAAAATAAAATTATATGTGCAAGAAGGTATTAGAGAATACATTTATCCCTAGTTAATTGTGTAAGATTTTCCAAACGGTTTACTATGTTCTAGGCACTCCACAAGCTATTGGGTTGAATTTGAATATTCACGTTCTTTCACAAAACTAATACCTGACATTTTACATCTTTTATTTTCCTTATATGTTGCACAAACAAGCAAGTGACTAATTTTCTCTCTCTTACTAAAAACGCTCTCCGTACACTCAAGACGTTAAACAGCCAACGGTAACTAATTGTGCCCTTTCTGGGCAGTTGGTGGCCACGGGCCTATCAATGGGGACGCCGGCCGACACAACACCGGCGCGTCTGGATGAAAATATAGATCCTCCGTTTGGGAGAATGACTACTGAAGAAGAAAACCTATCCAAATCAAGCTATGCTACTGCTCTAAATGCTCCGGCAACTTTGAACCCTAAACACTAACCGGCACGGCAACCCAGATATAAAAGCACGATATACTACTCATAACAGAATGCCAACAGTCATCTTCAAGGCTTCTGATTACTATGGAGTCATGGCTGAAGAGTGTCGATTAACGATCGCAGGCAAATTCATAAGAACCAGACCACAAATTGAAAAGATCAGATCAGACTTTGCGGAGAAGATTCCAGTGAAAGGTAATGTCAAGATTAGAGTCTATGATTTTCGCATTATATTAATAGATTTCTCCAACGAAGAAGATTGTAAAAATGTTGGGCGCAAGCGGTCCATCGAAATTGAGGGACAACAAATGTGGCTTTAAAAATGGACACCGATTTCAAACCGGAGGAGGACTCCCCTATTGTTACGGTATGGGTGTTACTCCATGAGTTACCATTTCATTGTCCTACTTGGAATGGAACTATGTGAAACAAATTCTGGCTCCGGTTGGAACCCCTCTCTCTATGGATATAGCTACTAATTACAAAACTCGCCCAAGTATGGCTAAGGTCAGAGTTGAAGTTGATCTCTCTAAACCAAAATTGAATTCAATGTAGGTGGGACAAGAGAAGGAATCGAATCCTCTAAAGTGTTTCACTCAAAAATTAGAATATGAAAATGTCCCTAAGTATTGTCGGCATTGTAAATTATTGGGACATTTATTAGCAACATATCAAAATGTCCATAAAAAGAATAATGCAGAAGGGAAAGAGGGGGCAGAACATATGAATCTTCCAGCTGATCACACAACATATAACAATAGCAATGCAAAACTTGGAGTAGAGAAAAAAGATAAAATAAAAGAGAAGTGAGGGATAAATGAAAGGCAAGGAAAGAATGCACAGGTGCCATCTGAGATGCACAATGTTTGGAAAGAATGAGAAACTAGCAAGAGAGACAAGAAGGTTAATTCTATGAAACATGGAAGACAAGAGTCTGCCACATCTAATGTTGAAATTCAACACAAAAATTCTGGAAAAAAGAACAAAAACAAGGAACCTTTGAAGGGGAGATGATGGATATTGTAGAGATTAGAAATGATCGCATTAGCAACAAAGCCAAGAATGAGGAATTGAAAAAACATAGCAAAAAGGCACAATATTGTAATGAAGAGGACGCCAACATAAAAAAAGGACCAGCTTTAAGATGAAAAAAATCAAAAACATCAAAAAGACTCCAAAGAAGAGGACTAAGGTTACTTTTAAGGTCACTAGAAAGCAACAAGAAGGGAATACAAAAATGGGAAGCAACATCATAATCCAGGAGGATCATGTGGGCCTATATGAAAAGATTTAGGGTATACAAAAATCTGGTAAAGGAAAGCAAAAGGTGAATGAAGATATGAATAACGATGAGAGTCACATTTTAACTCCTTTATCTACATAAGTACCTCAAGAGAAGATTGGAAGCAAGGAGAAATCAAACACTAAAAAATACCAAAAGAGGGACGTGACTAGATCTCAGGAAACTCAAGGTAGTAGCAATGAAAGAGTTGAAGAATCTATAATGGAATCCTCTAGCTTGGCTTCAGATTTCAAGAATCAACCAGGAATCCAGCTTTTAGTGGAACTAAATGGAAGCCAAATAAGAAAACAAATATGGATGGAAATGGGACGGTATGGGTTTAGACATATGTGGGGCGGTGCGGATTTATACATATGCGGGTGCGAGGTGGGGCAGGTTAAACTAAAAGAAAAATAATTTTTTGCGGGTGCGGGTGCGGGTGCGGGTGTGAGTTTAAATATTCATTTTTCGCAAAATTATAAGAATATCATTCATCAATTAACGCAAAATTATTCGGACATTTATAAAGAAAATTTCACAATTAGCTTATGACACATATTTCTTTTATTATTTCAAATATTTGTAAATCACATTTTAATATTCTGAACAAAACGGCTTTTCAGAAAAAAGATAATTGGGTTCATATATTTATAAAGTCGTCTGATGGCATTCAACTTCTTTCCATAATATCCATGGAAATAACAAATATCAATGAAGAATAATACAAAAATTTAAAATTACAAATTAAAATAAAGATACAAAAAGAAATGAAGCGGTAAGCTTCATGATCGGATCCATCTCTTCGCCAACTACCTCGTTTGAATCTGTCAGCTACAGGAAAAAAAGGAAAAAGAAAGTTTCCCAAAAAAGGAATTGTGTGAATGCAATTTGATAAGGTGAATGTGGCTGTAAGATTGCTTAAGATTTTTTTTTTAAGCAAGTGAGAAAATTTCGCATGAGTTTAAATACTCATTTTCACATAACTAAAAAGGTTGCAGGGCGTTGCGGTATGGGTGGACGCGAGTGTGGTGCGAGGCGGGTGAATGCGGGTTAAAAGAGTTATGCGGGGCGGGACGGCACGGGTTAAAATTTTGCGGGTTAAGAGAGAACCCGCCTTGCACCCCCACCTCCCCCCACTGCTTGCCATCCCTAAAAACGAGGAATCCAAAACTCTGAAGAAATGATGAGGAAATTGCCAACAGTCTTATAGAGGCTTGCACTCCTGACGTCACTATAGAGAATGAGCTAGTAGATCCAGCAAAAATCCATCTACAAGAGGTGATTGGCAAAGATGACTGTCTCCAGTTAAAAGAGGTAGAAGCCATAATAGAAAAGGTTGAAAGAAAGTAAGAAGCAATACCACTCCCTCCCCCAAAGGAAGGAGATCCAAATGAACTCACCTTTTACTATTTTCACGATCAAAGCTATTTTTTGGAATTTTAGAGGTGTTAGATAAAACAAATACTATCCATAGGTTGAAAAGTTTGATTAATATCAATAAAGTTAACTTTGTTACAGTGTTTGAACCTTTTGTGAATAAGAACAAGATAGAAGGGTATGGTAGATTCCTTGGCTTCCAACAGAGACTTTCTAATGACATTAGTAAGATTTGGTGCTTCTGGTCTATTAATATCACGGCAACTGCAATTATCAATAACGATCAATAAATTACTTTGAAATTTGAGGATGGTATGGGTGGAGACAAGGTTTTTGTCTCTGCTATATATGTTAAGTTTAATTTTACTGAAAGGAAAGACCTTTGGATAGTCTGGATAACCTTAGCACTACTATTGCTAATCCATGGTGCATTGGAGGAGATTTTAATGTTATAATGGAATCAGAAGAAAAAATGGGGGAAAACCTCACAGAGCCTATAAATGTTTTGACTTCATCTCCTGTATGAATGCTTGTGGTCTTATAGATGAAGGATATGTGGTTTCTAACTACACTTGGTGTAATAATAGAAGGCGAAGAAAGAAAATCTGAAAAAGATTGGATATGATTTTGTATAATGACCAGTGGGATCAGAGATTTCAGGGAAACATTGTAAGACATCTAGGGAGAACTGGTTCAGACCATAGAGTTTTGCTCATGAAATCCCAGTAAGATCAAGATGCTAAGCAGAGTTACTTTAAGTTCTTAAATTTTTGGGTTGACCAACCTGGTTTCTTTGATTTGGTTCAAGAAACCTAAAACACTCAACTTAGAGGGAACATTATATGGAGGCTTCATCAGAAGTTAAAACTTCTGAGTAACAATTTGAGCCATTGGTACGAGAATGTCATTGGTAATGTATATTAGAATGTCACAAAATGGGAGGAAAAGATTCAGGTCTTGGAGGAAATTGAGTTGATCTCCAATACTGAGCAAAACAGGGAGGAGCTCAACTAGGCTCAAGCAAAATATGTTAGTTTAATGGCCAAGCAGGACTCTCTCCTTAGGCAAAAACCTCAAGTCAAGTGGTATGAAGAAGGAGATAGTAATAGAAAGTACTTCATAGTGTTATTAAGGATAGAAGAAGGAGACTTCAGCTAGTAAGAATCAAAAATCACAGAGGCAAATGGATTCAGGGGGAAGAGAAGATCTCTAAGGCTGCATGTAGGCATTGTACTAAGCTTTTTAACCTTCCAGGTCCCAACCTGTACACCACTATATTGGATTGCATCCCTAGATATATAGATGATGAAGATAATAGGGAGTTAATGTCTAGACATTTTGTGGAGGAAATTAAAGAGGCAGTCTTTGACAAGTGTGCTTCTAGTTCA
This sequence comes from Nicotiana otophora, assembly GCA_000715115.1. NCBI lineage: Eukaryota > Viridiplantae > Streptophyta > Magnoliopsida > Solanales > Solanaceae > Nicotiana > Nicotiana otophora. Next base: position 5,221 of record AWOL01S0092543.1, on the reverse strand, counting down.
GCTGGTCCTGATGGGTATAATGGTACTTTTTACCAAAAATGTTGGCATATTATCCAAGAATATATTGTAGCTTTTGTGCAAGCCTTTTTTGATGGAGGTAACTTAACCAAGTATTATTCTCACACTTGCTTGGCCCTTATCCCGAAGGTGGAGGCTCCTAGCAACTTCTCTAATTTGAGACCTATTAGCCTAAGCAACTATTCCCACAAAATTATTTTCAAAGTTATGTCAAAAAGACTCAATCCCATCTTGCCAAGAATAATATCTGAAAACCAATCTAACTTTGTCAAGGGAAGATCAATCATTGATAATGTTTTTCTGGCTCAAACAATTGTGCATGGCATTTTTCAGAAAAAACAGAGGTGGTAACATGGTTATTAGGTTGGACATGGCTAAGGCCTATGATAGGATGTCGTGGAAATTCTTAACCTCTGTCCTTAGTAAATTTGGTTTTTCTGATGGGTACATTGATATCATCAAAAGACTTATCTCTAATGTTTGGTATTCAATTGTTATTAATGGAGATAAAAAGTATTTCTTTACCTCTTCCTAAGGGTTCAAGCAAGGCGATCCTCTATCACCTTCTCTCTTTATAATTGGTGCAGAGGTTTTATCAAGGTTGTTGAACAAATTACATAACACCACTGATTTTATTCCTTTATCTATGAGTAAGAGATGTCCCTAGATAAATCATCTGGCCTATGCATATGATATTGTTATTTTTACCGGGGATAAGAGTAAGTATGTGAAGTTGGTTTTAAAATATATTAAATCATATGAGAGGTCCTATGGACAACAGGTGAATAGAGATAAAAGTTTCTTCCTAACATCTCCTAAAACTCCCCCTTCAAGAATTAACAAGATGAGAAATGTAACGATCCGACCGGTCATTTTGAGCTATAGCATATCGTTTAGTGGCTTAAGGCCTTGAGTAGCTTTACTTCAAACACTATGGCTTGTACGTGTGGTCGGAATTAAATTTCGGAAAGTTCGGGATTAATTTGGAAAGAAAATTCTAATTTTGGAAGCTTTAAGTTGGAAGAATTGACTAAGATTTTACTTTTGAGTAAACGACCTCGAAGTCGGGATTTGAAGGTTTCAATAAGTTCATATGATGATTTCGGACTGGAGAGTATGTTCGGGTCGAGTATCGAGTGGCCTGAGAGCATTTCAACACTTATTATGGAAGGTTGACATATTAAAGGCTTACGAATTTCCTAAGTTTGGTTTGAAGTGGGGTTTGATGTTATCGATGTCCGTTTGGTGTTTCGAGCCTTGGAATGGCTTCGTTATGCCATTTATGACTCGTGTGTAAAATTTAAAGTCATTCCGAATTGATTTGATACGTTCCGGCACAAGATATAGAATTTGAAAATTTGAAACTTTATAAGTTTGATTCTAGGCGCGATTTATAATTTTGATATTCTTTGACGTAGTTTAAAGCTTCGACTAAGTTCATATTATATTTTGGGACATGTTGATATATTTGGTCAGGGTCCCAGGGGCCTCGGATAGATTCCGGATGGTTAACGGATCGAGTTTGGGCTTGGGGGAAATGCTGAAGCAGTTGGCATCTGGTGTAACCGCACCTGTGAGGTTTTGACCGCAGGTGCGGAGCTACAAAAGCATCCAAGAGGGTCGCAAGAGCAGTTCTAGGCGAGCTGGGTAGTGGCGCAGGTGTGAGACCAGTTCCACATCTGCGATGGCGCAGATGCGGCGTCCTTGGGCGCAAAAGCGGAATAAATGGGGAAGGTTGGGACCGCAGTTGCGGAACCGCACCTACGCATGAGGAGCTGCAGAAGCGAAGGCACAGAAGCGTTGGAGGGGCCACTGATGCGGAGGTTGAGGGCCTGAAGGGAGCCGCATAACCGGAATCTGTTCCGCAGAAGTGGCTCATGTTCCGCATATGCGAAAAATGTCGCTGGGCAGTGACGTTTTCATAAAAATGGGATTTGGCCCATTTTCTTACATTTTCACTTGGTTGGGGAGATTTTGGAGAGCTTCAAGGGGAGATTTTCTTCAAGCAACACAAGGTAAGTAACTCCCACCTATTACAAGTTATATACATGGTTTGTATATGGATTTAAACATGGAAATTAGTTGAAATTTGAGATTTTCGGTAGAAAACCTAGAATTTGGTACTTTTGGAATTTGACCACGAAATTGGACATGGAATTAGGAATAAATTATATATTTGAGTTCGTGGTGTTATGGGTAGAGTTTATCTTAGAAAATTTCTGAAATTCGGGCGCGTGGGCCCGAGGGTTGACTTTGTTAGATTTTGAGAGAAGCTGGGAATCATTATAAATTGTTAAATTATACGTGTTGGGGTATATTTTGATTGGTTTGCACGTTCTTTGACTAGTTTTGAAGAGACGGCCATCAGTTTGAGGTGTTAGAGAGGGTTTGGAGCCGGTTATGGAACTTCGAAGCGAGGTAAGTCTCCTGTCTAACCTTGTGAGAGGGAAACTACCCCTAGGTGATATTTATTGTTATGTGAAACTAGTTGTGGGTGCTACGTATGCACGAGGTGAAAAGAGTCCGTACGTAGCTACAACATGTTTATGTCCGGTTAGACTTACGATCTTATCATGTGATATTCGAATTATTTGAACTCATTTTGCTGGCTTAATTAATTGACGTTATAAATGAAATCGATTTAGAAATGAATATATGTATACTAGTTCAAGCCTTAACACTTTGAGCTGTGGGCGAGTTATTTGAGAAACGGTAAAGATTATATCTATTTTGTACTCATGTACGGTATTGTAAACACGTGTCTCGTAATTCGGTAACTTCCTTTTCTTGTGGAGCGGGTCGAACGCCTCAGAAGTATATAGATACATCTATGATTTGTGTCGCTCGACCCTCGATAGTGTACACATTATTCTAGATCATGTCGAACAACCTCGGTAGAATCGTGCGTTATATCGCTAGTAGTCCGAATATTCACGAGCTATTCTCTCTACTGATGACCAACATTTATATGGCATTCCTTATTTATTTGATAATGCCACTTGACATTTTCTGAGTTGTTAAAGTAGAATACAAGATTTAGAAATTCTTGCTTTAAAAGAAGTAATTGGAAGATTATGTAACTTATAGATTTACCCCATCATTGACGTATGTTTCATATCTGCTCATGTTTTATTATATTATTTTATTGGACCTTTAGTAAGTATCGATGTCAACCCCTTGTCACTACTTCTTCGGGCTTAGGCTAGATACTTACTGGGTACGGGTTGATTTACGTACTCATATTGTACTTCTGCACTAAATGTGCAGGATGTGACAGGTTCATTTGATTATCACCTTGGCGCGTAGGCGCACCCGTTGGGGAGACTTTATGTGAGTTGTATTTCAGACTACGCATCGCAGTCCACCGAGTCTCCATTGTACTATTGATTTTATTTTGTCTTACTATATTCGGGACATATATTGTATTATTATTGTACTCCTTAGAAAAATACTCATGTACTTGTGACACCGGATTTTGGGGGTTCTTACTGGTTGTTCGTTATTGTAGTTCACGTATTATCTTTTACCTTGTAAATTCCATTTTATACTATTTAAGTAATGGAGATTATGATTTTGAAAGAAATAAAATGAGTAAATAAATGGATACTACAACGTTGGCTTACCTGACGGCGGCGTTAGGCGCCATCACGACCTATAGTGGATTTTGAATTGTGACAGCTTAGTATCAGAGCGTTAGGTTCACTTGGGTCTCACGAGTCATGAGAAAGTCTAGTAGAGTCTTGCGGATCGGTACGAAGACGTCTGTACTTTTCTTCGAGAGGCTACAATGCTGTTAGGAGCACTTTCCTTCTGGATTTCATCATCGTGCGGTTTTATTCCATTAAGGCTTGTTCCTTTATTTCCTTCCTACTCAATCTTATGCGACGCAGAGCGTTTGTTACCAATTGGGCATCGAATAGTTGTATTGGTATTGTAAACGTGGTGCAGGATATCTTTCCGTGCGTATTCGGGCATGCTATTATCGTCGCCTTGCGGAAGGATGTTCTGTCATTTCAGTTCAATACTGTACTTCCTATGGTTTTGAGGCTATGCACGGATTACTATAATGTTCATGCGTTGTTATCGCACAATGTTGGTGTAATGGTAGAGTGCTTATTTATGGATCGCGACAGTGAATGACTCGAAATAAGGATTCTTCAGTGCATGATTTAGATGTTCAACATTTAATCCCAGCAAAGGAAAGGCAATCAGACTATGTATGTTCAGGTTTTGGTTGATGGTGTAACGAGACTTGGTATTCTCGAGAGTGGTGGAATTTTCATTGTGATGTGGTGTCATCGTCCTTGTTTGAACGCATTATGGTTCGCCGGTGTTATGGTCTCCTTTGATTTTGCCTTGGGGGTAGGCTGAGGGGCGGTTGTCAGAGATCACGGTGTGCAACGGTTCAGAATCGAATTGGTATTTCTAATGTTGATGGCTCGAGAAAGATGATCTTCTAGAAGATTAAGAGCTGGAAGCAATTCATTAGTTCTGGTGCTATAAGTATGGATTTGATTTGAGGCAACATTTGGGCAACTAAGTATGAGGAGGGACATGTTGGGAGGTGTCTCGTGGCAGATGAATTACTAGCGGGTCAAGTATAAGAAGCGGAAGCCGAGAAGTTTCTTAAAGGAGATGGTTTGACCAAAGTGGGAGTGGCAGAGTAGCATATGGATTCTATGGTAGGATAGCCACGTACCTTGAAAAAGTGTATAACGGTTTGGGAATCGTGATGGAAGGTGATTTTGTCTACGGATTTTATTTGGAATGATGGTTACTGTACAAAGAAAGATTGAATATGACAAAAAGGAGCTTGCTTGAAATGAAGAGGGGTGTGAAGATTTGATTATCGTTTCAGATGCAATATGACTTGAGTTCGGAAGGTATTGTTGAACTTTTAGTTGATTTCAATGCGGAAGGAGCAAACTTATACAGCTGGTGGGCGATCATGGGCTCAGGAGAATTTACTGATCACGTGGTAGTTGTACCCAGTGCTGCATCGTTGGAAGATGTCGGTAAGGAATTCCACAGGTGGGTTATCTCCTGTGAGCAGGTTAGCGGTTGCGTGGTGTTGTTGAAGCTTCTGTGAAGAATACTACTTGCTACCCGGCAAGAGGTCAAATATATGATTGTGGCTGATGATTCAGAATATTCATGAAAAGCTTAACAAAAGACTTCGAGAAATTTGGCGGGTTAACAGTGC
>AWOL01S0092538.1:0-18870 GCA_000715115.1 Nicotiana otophora | reverse complement strand
AGGCGTACTTTAGTATATTCTAAAATAAGACAAAAAGTGTTTGTTGTATTAGAGCAGACCATCGGGCATTTGTTGGGCTTGGAAGACACCAACCCGTTATCTTTCCACTACATAGAGCGGGGACTGTTCGTTGCTCAGTGAAACCAACCTCACGCTAGTCCGCCCCACTTTAATTGTCCAGTAGCCCATTCCTTCGCTTGGGCCACATGACTCAACTCTGTGCTTGGACAGAGCAAGCCAGATATTAGCCCACCTATCCCTGTTTGATGAGACATAGAATATTTTATATTGTTAGACTTCTAACATGCGAAGTAAGAGCATATATACAAAGCGTACTTTGGGAAATTTGAAAATTAGACAAAAGGTGGAGGTTTAATAAGAGCAGACCATCAGGCATTTGTTGGGCTTTGAAGACACCAGCCCGTTATCCTTCCACTGCACAGAGCGAGGACTGTTCGTTGCTCTGTGAAACCAGCCTCACGCTGGCCTGCCCCACTTTAGGAGTCCAGCAGTCCATTTCTTCGCTTGGGCCAAATGACCCAACTCTGTTCTTGGACAGAACAGGCCAGATATCAGCCAACCAATCCCTGTCTGATAAGACATAGAATAATTTATGATGTTAGACCTCTAACATGCGAAGTAAGAGAGTATATACAAGGCGTACTTTAGTATATTCTAAAATAAGACAAAAAGTGGTGGTTTAATTAGAGCAGACCATCAGGCATTTGTTGGGCTTGGAAGACACCAACCCGTTATCTTTCCACTACATAGAACGGGGACTGTTCGTGCCTCAGTGAAACCAGCCTCACGCTGGTCTGCCCCATTTTAGGAGTCCAGTAGCCCATTCCTTCACTTGGGCCACATGACCTAACTCTGTGCTTGGACAGAGCAGGCCTGATATCTGCCCACCAATCCCTGTCCGATGAGACATACAATAATATATGATGTTCGACTTATAACATGAGAAGTAAGAGAGTATATACAAGGCATACATTAGGATATTCAAAAATAAGATAAAAAGTGGTGGTTTAATTAGAGCTGACCATTAGGCATTTGTTGGGATTAGAAGACACCAGCCCGTTATCCTTCCACTGCACAGGGCGGGGAACGTTCATTGCTCTATGAAACCAACCTCACGCTGGTCTACCCCAATTTAGGAGTCCACTAGCCCATGCCTTCACTTGGGCCACAAGACCCAAATCTTTGCTTGGACAGAGCAGGCCAGATATCAGCCTACCAATCCCTGTCTGATGAGACATAAAATAATTTATAATGTTAGACTTCTAACATGCGAAGTAAGAGAGTATAGACAAGGTGTACTTTAGGATATTAATAAGACAAAAAGTGGTGGTTCAATTAGAGTAGACCATCAAGAATTTGTTGGGCTTGGAAGACACCAGCCCATTATCCTTCCACTGCACAGAGCGAGGATGGTTTGTTGCTCTGAAAAACCAGACTCTCGCTGGACCTCCCCACTTTTGGAGTCCAGTAGCCCATGTCTTCGCTTGGGACACATGATCCAACCCTATTCTTGGACAGAGGAGGCCAGATTTCAGCCAACCAATCCATGTTCGATGAGATATAGAATAATTTATGATGTTAGACTTCTAACATGCGAAGTAAGAGAGTATATACAAGGAGTACTTTAGGATATTCAAAAATAAGAAAAACAGTTCTTCTTTAATTGGAGCAGACTATCAAACATTTGTTGGGCTTGGAAGACACCTGCCCGTTATCCTTCCACTACACAGAGCGGGGACCGTTTGTTGCTCTATTAAACCAGCCTCGCGTAGGTCCTCCCCACTTTATGAGTCCAGTAGTCCATGTCTTCTCTTGAGCCAGATGACCCAACTCTGTTCTTGGAAAGAGCAGGCCGGATATCAGCCCACCTATCCTTGTCTGATGAGATATAGAATAATTTCTGATGTTAGACTTCTAACAGGCGAAGTAAGAATTTATATAGAAGTCGTACTTTAGGCTATTTGAGAATATAACAAAATGTGGTGGTTTAATTAGAGCAAACAATTAGGAATTTGTTGGGCTTGGAAGTCGTAACTAGCCTCACGCTGGTCCTCCCCACTTTAGGAGTCCAGTAACCCATGTCATCGCTATGGGCCACATGACTCAACTTTTTTTCTTAGACAGAGCAGGCCAGATACCAGCCAACCAATCCCTGTCCGATGAGACATAGAATAATTTATGATGTTAGTCATCTAACATGCGAAGTAAAAGTGTGTATACAAGGCGTACTTTAGTATATTCTAAAATAAGACAAAAAGTGGTTGTATAATTAGAGCAGACCATCAAGCATTTGTTGGGCTTGGAAGACACCAACCCACTATCCTTCCACTGCATAGAGCGGGGACTGTTCATTGCTCAGTGAAACCAGCCTCATGCTAGTCCGCCCCACTTTAAGAGTCCAGTAGCCCATTCCTTCGCTTGGGCCACATGACCCAACTATGTGCTTGCACAGAGCAGACCAGATATCAGCCCACCAATCCCTATCCGATGAATCATAGAATAATTTATGATATTAGACTTCTAAAATGCGAAGTAAGAGAGTATAGACACGGCGTACTTTAGGATACTCGAAAATAAGATAAAGAGTGATGGTTTAATTAGAGCAGACCATCAGGCATTTGTTGGGCTTGGAAGACACCAACCCGTTATCCTTCCATTGCACAAAGCGAGGAATGTTCATTGCACTGTGAAAGCAACCTCACGCTGGTCCGCCACACTTTAGGAGTCCACAAGCCCATGCCTTCACTTGGGCCACAAGACCCAGATCTGTGGTTGGACAGAGCAGGCCAGATATCAGCCCACCAATCCCTGTCTGATCAGACATAGAATAATTTATAATGTTAGACTTCTAACATGCTAAGTAAGAGCGTATATGCAAAGCGTACTTTGGGAAATTCGAAAATAAGACAAAAGGTGGAGGTTTAATTAGAGCAGACCATCAGGCATTTGTTAGGCTTTGAAGACACCAGCCCATTATCCTTCCACTGCACAGAGCGCGGACTGTTCGTTGCTTTGTGAAACCAGCCTCATGTTGGTCTGCCCCACTTTAGGAGTCTAGTAGTCCATTTCTTCGCTTGGGCCAAATGACCCAACTCTGTTCTTGAACAGAACAGGCCAGATATCAGCCAACCAATCCCTGTCCGATAAGACATAGAATAATTTATGATGTTAGACCTCTAACATGCGAAGTAAGAGAGTATATACAAGGCGTACTTTAGTATATTCTAAAATAAGACAAAAATGGGTGGTTTAATTAGAGCAGACCATCAAGCATTTGTTGGGCTTGGAAGACACCAACCTGTTATCTTACCACTACATAGAGTGGGGACTGTTCATTGCTCTGTGAAACCAGCCTCACGCTGGTCCGCCCCAATTTAGGAGTCCAGTAGCCCATGCCTTCACTTAGGCCACATGACCCAACTCTGCGGTTGGACAGAGTAGGCCAGCTATCAGCCCACCAATCCCTATCCGATGGGACATAGAATAATTTATGATATTAGACTTCTAACATGCGAAGAGAGTATATACAAGGTGTACTTTAGTATATTCGAAAATAAGACAAAAAGTGGTGGTTTAATTGGAGCATACCATCACGCATTTATTGGTCTTGTAAGACACCAACCCATTATCCTTCCACTGCACTAAGCGGGGACTGTTCGTTTCTCTCTGAAACCAACCTCACACTGGTCTGCTCCACTTTAGGAGTCCAGTAGCCCATGCATTCGCTTGGGGCCACATGACAAAACTTTATGCTAGGATAGAGCAGGCCAATTATAAGCCTACCAATCCCTGTCCGATGAGACACAGAATAATTTATGATGTTAGACCTATAACATGCGAAGTAAGAGTATATATACAAGGTGTACTTTATGATATTCGAGAAGATGACAAAATGTAGTTGTTTAATTAGAGCAGACCATCAGGCATTTGTTGGTCTTGGAAGACACCAGCCTGTTATCCTTCCAATGAACAGAGCGGGGACTGTTCGTTGTTCTGTGAAACCAGCCTCAAGCTGGTCCTCCCCATTTTAGGAGTCGAGTAGCCCATGTCTTCGTTTGGGCCACATGACCCAACTCTGTTATTGGACAGAGCAGACCGGAAATCAGTCAACCAATCCCTGTCCGATGAGATATAGAATAATTTATGATGTTAGACTTCTAGCATGCGAAGTAAGAGTGTATATACAAGACGTACTTTAGTATATTCGAAAATAATACAAAAAGTGGTGGTTTAATTAGAGCAGGCCATCAGGCATTTGTTGGGCTTAGAAGACACCAGCCCGTTATCTTTCCACTACATAGAGCGAGGACTTTTCGTTGCTCTATGAAACCATCTTCACGCTGGTCCGCCCCACTTTAAGAGTTTAGTAGCCCATGGCTTCGCTTGGGCCACATGACCAAACTCTGTGCTTGGACAGAGTAGGCCAAATATCAGCCCACCAATCCCTGTCCGATGAGACATAGAATAATTTATGATATTTGACTTCTAACATGCGTAGTAAGAGAGTATATACAAGGAGTACTTTAAGATATTCGAAAATAAGACAAAAAGTGGTGGTTTAATTAGAGAAGACCATCAGGCATTTGTTAGGCTTGGAAGACACCAGCCCGTTATCCTTCCATTGCACAAAGCGGGGACTGTTCGTTGCACTGTGAAACCAGCCTTACGGTGGTCCGCCCCACTTTAGGAGGCCAGTAGCCCATGCCTTCGCTTGGGCCACGTGACCCAACTCTATCCTTGGACAGAGCAGGCCAGATATCAGCCCACCAATCCCTGTCCGATGGGACGTAGAATAAATTATGATGTTAGGCATCTAACATGCGAACTAAGAGAGTATATACAAGGTGTACTTTAGGATATTCGAAAATAAGACAAAACATAGTGGTTTAATTGAAGCTGACCATCAGGCATTTGTTGGGCTTGGAAGACACCAACCCGTTGTCCTTCCATTGCACAAAACGGGGAATGTTCATTGCTCTGTGAAACGAGCCTGACACTGGTCCGCTCCACTTTAAGAGTCTAGTAGCCCATGACTTCGCTTGGGCCACATGAACCAACTTTATGCTTGGACAGAGCAGGCAAGATATCAGCCCATCAATCCCTGTCCGATGAGACATAGAATAATTTATGATGTTAGACTTCTTACATACTTAGTAAGAGAATATATACAAGGCGGACTTTAGGATATTCAAGAATATGACAAAACGCGGTGGTTTAGTTTGAGCAGACCATCAGGCATTTACTTGGCTTGGAAGACACCAGCCAGTTATCTTTCCACTGCACAGAGCGGGGACTTTTAGTTGCTCTGTGAAACCAGCCTCACGCTAGTCCGTCCCACTATAGGAGTCCAGTAGCCCATGCCTTTGCTTCGGCCACATGAACTAACTATGTGCTTCGACATGCATTTGTTGGTCTTGGAAGACACCAGCCCGTTATCCTTCCACTACATAGAGGGGGGATCGTTCGTTGCTCTATGAAACCAACCTCACGCTGGTCTGCCCCACATTAGGAGTCCACTAGCCCATGCCTTCACTTGGGCCACATGACCCAAGTTTGTGCTTGGATAGAGCAGGCCAGATATCAGCCCACCAATCCCTCTCTGATGAGACATAGAATAATTTATGATGTTAGACTTCTAACATGCGAAGAAAGAGAGTATATACAAAGCGTACTTTAGGATATTCGAAAATAAGCCAAAAGGTGGAGGTTTAATTGGAGAAGACCATCAGGAATTTGTTAGGCTTCGAAGATACCATCCCATTATCCTTCCACTACACAAAACGAGGATTGTTTGTTGCTCTGTGAAACCAGCCTCATGCTGGTCCGCCCCACTTTAGGAGTCCCGTAGCACATGTCTTCTATTGGGCCACATAACCCAACTTTGTGCTTGGGCAGAGCAGGCCAGATATCTGCCCACCAATACCTGTCCGATGATACATAGATTAATTTACGATGTTAGACTTCAAACATGCGAAGTAAGAGAGTATATACAAGGCGTGCTTTAGGATATTTGAAAATAAGACAAAAAGTGGTGGTTTAATTGGAGCATACCATCATGCATTTGTTGGGCTTGGAAGACACCAACCTGTTATCATTCCACTGCACTGAGCGGGGACCGTCCGTTTCTCTGTGAAACCAGCCTCACGCTGGTCCGCCCCACTTTAGGAGTTCACTAGACCATGCATTCGCTTGGGGCCACATGACCCAAATTTGTGCTTGGATAGAGCAGGCCAGATATAAGCCTACCAATCCATGTCCGATGAGACACAGAATAATTTATGATGTTAGACCTCTAACATGCGAAGTAAGAGTGTATATACAAGGTGTACTTTAGGATATTTGAGAATACTTTAGGATATTTGAGTAGACCATCAGGCATTTGTTGGGCTTGGAAGACACCAGCCGGTTATCTTTCCACTGCACAGAGCGGGGGTTGTTCGTTGTTCTTTGAAACCAGCCCCACGCTGGTCCTTCCCATTTTAGGAGTCTAGTAGTCCATGCCTTCACTTGGGCCACATGACCCAACTCTGGTCTTAGACAGAGCATGCCAGATATCGGCCAACCAATCCCTGTCCGATGAGAGATAGAATAATTTATGATGTTAGACTTCTAACATGCGAAGTAAGAGAGTATATACAAAGAGTACTTTGGGATATTCGAAAATAATCCAAATGGTGGAGGTTTAATTAGAGCAGACCATCAGGCATTGGTTAGGCTTTGAAGACACCAGCCCATTATCCTTCCACCACACAGAGCGAGGACTGTTTGTTACTCTATGAAACCAGCCTCACACTAGTCCGCCCCACTTTAGGAGTCCTGTAGCCCATGCCTTATATTGGGCCACATAACCCAACTTTGTGCTTGGACAGAGCAGGCCAAATATCAGCCCACCAATCTTTGTCCGATGATACATAGATTAATTTACAGTGTTAGACTTCTAACATGTAAAGTAAGAGAGTATATGCAAGGCGTGCATTAGGATATTTGAAAATACGACAAAACCTGGTGGTTTAATTGGAGCATACCATCATGCATTTATTGGGCTTGGAAGACACTAGCCCGTTATCCTTCCACTGCACTGAGCGGGGATTGTTCGTTGCTCTGTGAAACCAACCTCACGCTGGTCTGCCCCACTTTAGGTGTCCAGTAGCCTATTGGGCCACATAACCCAACTTTGTGCTTGGACAGAGCAGGCCAGATATTAGCCCACCAATCCCTGTCCGATGATACATGGATTAATTTACGATGATAAACTTCTTACATGCGAAGTAAGAGAGTATATACAAGGCGAGCTTTAGGATATTTGAAAATAAGACAAATAGTTGTGGTTTAATTGGAGTATACCATCATGCTTTAGTTGGGCTTGGAAGACACCAGCCCGTTATCCTTCCACTACACTAAGTGGGGACCGTTCGTTTCTCTGTGAAACCAACCTCACGCTGGTCCGCCCCACTTTAGGAGTCCACTAGCCCATGCCTTCACTTGGGCCACATGACCCTAATTTGTGCTTGGATTGAACAGGCCAGATATCAGCCCACCAATCCCTGTTCGATGAGACATAGAATAATATTGATGTTAGACTTCTAACATGCGAAGTAAGAGAGTATATACAAAGCATACTTTAGGATATTCGAGAATATAACAAAAGGTGGAGGTTTAATTGGAGCAGACCATCTGTCATTTGTTAGGCTTTAAAGAGACCAACCCATTATCCTTCCACTGGACATAGCGAGGACTGTTCGTTGCTCTGTGAAACCAACCTTACGCTGGTCCGCCCCACTTTAGGAGTCCAGTAGCCCAAGACTTCTATTGGGCCAGATGACCCAACTTTGTGCTTTGACAGAGCAGGCCAGATATCAGCCCACCAATCCCTGTCCGATGAGACATAGATTAGTTTATGATGTTAGACTTCAAACATGCGAAGTAAAAAGGTATATACAATGCGTACTTTAGGATAATCGATAATAAGACAAAACATGGTGGTTTAATTGGAGCATACCATCATGCATTTGTTGGGCTTGGAAGACACCAGCCCGTTATCCTTCCACTGCACTGAGCGGGGACTGTTCGTTTCTCTACAAAACCAACCTCACGCTGGTCCGCCGCACTTTAGGAGTCCAGTAGCCCATGCATTTGCTTGGGGCCACATGACCCAACTTTGTGCTTTGATAGAGCAGGCCAGATATAAGCCTACCAATCCATATCCGATGAGACATAGAATAATTTATGATGTTAGACTTCTAACATACGAAGTAAAAGAGTATATACAAAGATTACTTTGGGATATTTGAAAATAATCCAAAAGGTGGAGGTTTAATTAGAGCAGACCATCAGGCATTGGTTAGGATTTGAAGACACTGGCCCATTATCCTTCCACTGCACAGAGCGAGGACTGTTTGTTGCTCTATGAAACCAGCCTCACAGTTGTCCGCCCCACTTTAGGAGTCCAGTAGCCCATGCCTTCTATTGGGCTACATAACCCAACTTTGTGCTTGGACAGAGCAGGCCAAATATCAGCCCACCAATCCCTGTCCGATGATACATAGATTAATTTACGATGTTAGACTTCTAACATGTGAAGTAAGAGATTATATACAAGGCGTGCGTTAGGATATTTGAAAATAAGACAAAAAGTGGTGGTTTAATTGGAGCATACCATCATGCATTTGTTGGGCTTGGAAAACACCAGCCCGTTATCCATCCACTGCACTGAGCGGGGACTGTTCGTTTCTCTGTGAAACCAACCTCACGCTGGTCTGCCCTACTTTAGGAGTCCAGTAGCCCATGCATTCGCTTGGAGCCACATGACCCATCTTTGTGCTTGGATAGAGCAGGCCAGATATAAGCCTACCAATCCATGTCCGATGCGACATAAAATAATTTATGATGTTAGACTTCTAACATGCGAAGTAAGAGAGTATATACAAATAGTACTTTGGGATATTCGAAAATAATCCAAAAGGTGGAGGTTTAATTAGAGCAGACCATCAGGCATTGGTTAGGCTTTGAAGATACCAGCTCGTTATCCTTCCACTGCACAGAGCGAGGACTGTTCGTTGCTCTATGAAACCACCCTCACACTGGTCCGCCCCACTTTAGGAGTCCAGTAGCCTATTAGGCCACATAACCCAACTTTGTGCTTGGACAGAGCAGGCCAGATATCAGCCCACCAATCCCTGTCCGATGATACATAGATTAATTTCCGATGTTCGACTTCTAACATGTGAAGTAAGAGAGTATATACGATGCGTGCTTTAGAATATTTGAAAATAAGACAAAAAGTTGTGGTTTAATTGGAGTATACCATCATGCATTTGTTGGGCTTGGAAGACACCAGCCCGTTATCCTTCCACTGCACAGAGTGGGGTCTGTTCGTTGCTCTGTGAAACCAGCCTCACGCTAGTCCGCCCCACTTTAGGAGTCCAGTAGCCCATGCCTTCTATTAGGCCAGATGAACCAAATTTGTGCTTTGCAGAGCAGGCCAGATATCAGCCCACCAATCCCTCTCCGATGAGATATTGATTAATTTATGATGTTAGACTTCAAACATGCGAAGTAAAAAGGTATATACAATGCGTACTTTAGTATATTCGATAATAAGACAAAACATGGTGGTTTAATTGGAGCATACCATCATGCATTTGTTAGGCTTGGAAGACACCAGCCCGTTATCCTTCCACTACACTGAGCGGGGACTGTTCGTTTCTCTATGAAACCAACCTCACGCCGGTTCACCGCACTTTAGGAGTCCAGTAGCCCATGCATTCGCTTGGGGCCACATGACCCAACTTTGTTCTTGGATAGAGTAGGCCAGATATAAGCCTACCAATCCATGTCCGATGAGACATAGAATAATTTATGATGTTAGACTTCTAACATGCGAAGTAAGAGAGTATATACAAAGAGTACTTTGGGATATTCGAAAATAATCCAAAAGGTGGAGGTTTAATTAGAGCAGACCATCAGGCATTGGTTAGGCTTTGAAGACACCAGCCCATTATCCTTCCACTGCACAGAGCGAGGACTGTTTGTTGCTCTATGAAACCAGCCTCACACTAGTCCGACCCACTTTAGGAGTCCAGTAGCCCATGCCTTCTATTGGGCCACATAACCCAACTTTGTGCTTGGACAGAGCAGGCCAAATATCAGCCCACCAATCCATGTCCGATGATACATAGATTAATTTACGATGTTAGACTTCTAACATGTGAAGAGAGTATATACAAGGCGTGCGTTAGTATATTCGAAAATAAGACAAAAGGCGGTGGTTTAATTAGAGGAAACCATCAGGCATTTGTTTGGATTGGAACATACTAGCCCGTTACCTTCCATTGCACTGAGCGGGGACTGTTCGTTGCTCTGTGAAACCAACCTCACGCTGGTCCGCCCCACTTTAGGAGTCTACTAGCCCATGCTTTCGCTTGAGGACCCATGACCCAACTCTGTGCTTGGATAATGCAGGCCAGATATAAGCCTACCAATCCCTGTCCGATGAGACTCAAAATAATTTATGATGTTAGACCTCTAACATGCGAAGTAAGAGTGTATATACAAGAAGTACTTTAGGATATTAGAAAGTATGACAAAAGGTTGTGGTTTAATTAGAGCAGACCATCAGGCATTTGTTGGGCTTGGAAGATACCAGCCCGTTATCCTTCCACTGCACAGAGCGAGGACTGTTCGTTGCTCTGTGAAACCAGCCTCACACTGGTCCGCCCCACTTTAGGAGTCCAGTAGCCTATTAGGCCACATAACCCAACTTTGTGCTTGGACAGAGCAGGCCAGATATCAGCCCACCAATCCCTGTCCGATGATACATAGATTAATTTCCGATGTTCGACTTCTAACATGTGAAGTAAGAGAGTATATACGATGCGTGCTTTAGAATATTTGAAAATAAGACAAAAAGTTGTGGTTTAATTGGAGTATACCATCATGCATTTGTTGGGCTTGGAAGACACCAGCCCGTTATCCTTCCACTGCACAGAGTGGGGTCTGCTCGTTGCTCTGTGAAACCAGCCTCACGCTAGTCCGCCCCACTTTAGGAGTCCAGTAGCCCATGCCTTCTATTAGGCCAGATGACCCAAATTGGTGCTTTGACAGAGCAGGCAAGATATCAGCCCACCAATCCCTCTCCGATGAGATATTGATTAATTTATGATGTTAGACTTCAAACATGCGAAGTAAAAAGGTATATACAATGCGTACTTTAGTATATTCGATAATAAGACAAAACATGGTGGTTTAATTGGAGCATACCATCATGCATTTGTTGGGCTTGGAAGACACCAGCCCGTTATCCTTCCACTGCACTGAGCGGGGACTGTTCGTTTCTCTATGAAACCAACCTCACGCCGGTCCACCGCACTTTAGGAGTCCAGTAGCCCATGCATTCGCTTGGGGCCACATGACCCAACTTTGTTCTTGGATAGAGTAGGCCAGATATAAGCCTACCAATCCATGTCCGATGAGACATAGAATAATTTATGATGTTAGACTTCTAACATGCGAAGTAAGAGAGTATATACAAAGAGTACTTTGGGATATTCGAAAATAATCCAAAAGGTGGAGGTTTAATTAGAGCAGACCATCAGGCATTGGTTAGGCTTTGAAGACACCAGCCCATTATCCTTCCACTGCACAGAGCGAGGACTGTTTGTTGCTCTATGAAACCAGCCTCACACTAGTCCGACCCACTTTAGGAGTCCAGTAGCCCATGCCTTCTATTGGGCCACATAACCCAACTTTGTGCTTGGACAGAGCAGGCCAAATATCAGCCCACCAATCCCTGTCCGATGATACATAGATTAATTTACGATGTTAGACTTCTAACATGTGAAGTAAGAGATTATATACAAGGCGTGCGTTAGGATATTTGAAAATAAGACAAAAAGTGGTGGTTTAATTGGAGCATACCATCATGCATTTGTTGGGCTTGGAAAACACCAGCCCGTTATCCATCCACTGCACTGAGCGGGGACTGTTCGTTTCTCTGTGAAACCAACCTCACGCTGGTCTGCCCTACTTTAGGAGTCCAGTAGCCCATGCATTCGCTTGGAGCCACATGACCCATCTTTGTGCTTGGATAGAGCAGGCCAGATATAAGCCTACCAATCCATGTCCGATGCGACATAAAATAATTTATGATGTTAGACTTCTAACATGCGAAGTAAGAGAGTATATACAAATAGTACTTTGGGATATTCGAAAATAATCCAAAAGGTGGAGGTTTAATTAGAGCAGACCATCAGGCATTGGTTAGGCTTTGAAGACACCAGCCCATTATCCTTCCACTGCACAGAGCGAAGACTGTTTGTCGCTCTATGAAACCAGCCTCACAGTAGTCCGCCCCACTTTAGGAGTCCAGTAGCCCATGCCTTCTATTGGGCCACATAACCCAACTTTGTGCTTGGACAGAGCAGGCCAAATATCAGCCCACCAATCCATGTCCGATGATACATAGATTAATTTACGATGTTAGACTTCTAACATGTGAAGAGAGTATATACAAGGCGTGCGTTAGTATATTCGAAAATAAGACAAAAGGCGGTGGTTTAATTAGAGGAAACCATCAGGCATTTGTTTGGATTGGAACATACTAGCCCGTTACCTTCCATTGCACTGAGCGGGGACTGTTCGTTGCTCTGTGAAACCAACCTCACGCTGGTCCGCCCCACTTTAGGAGTCTACTAGCCCATGCTTTCGCTTGAGGACCCATGACCCAACTCTGTGCTTGGATAATGCAGGCCAGATATAAGCCTACCAATCCCTGTCCGATGAGACTCAAAATAATTTATGATGTTAGACCTCTAACATGCGAAGTAAGAGTGTATATACAAGAAGTACTTTAGGATATTAGAAAGTATGACAAAAGGTTGTGGTTTAATTAGAGCAGACCATCAGGCATTTGTTGGGCTTGGAAGATACCAGCCCGTTATCCTTCCACTGCACAGAGCGAGGACTGTTCGTTGCTCTGTGAAACCAGCCTCACACTGGTCCGCCCCACTTTAGGAGTCCAGTAGCCTATTAGGCCACATAACCCAACTTTGTGCTTGGACAGAGCAGGCCAGATATCAGCCCACCAATCCCTGTCCGATGATACATAGATTAATTTCCGATGTTCGACTTCTAACATGTGAAGTAAGAGAGTATATACGATGCGTGCTTTAGAATATTTGAAAATAAGACAAAAAGTTGTGGTTTAATTGGAGTATACCATCATGCATTTGTTGGGCTTGGAAGACACCAGCCCGTTATCCTTCCACTGCACAGAGTGGGGTCTGCTCGTTGCTCTGTGAAACCAGCCTCACGCTAGTCCGCCCCACTTTAGGAGTCCAGTAGCCCATGCCTTCTATTAGGCCAGATGACCCAAATTGGTGCTTTGACAGAGCAGGCAAGATATCAGCCCACCAATCCCTCTCCGATGAGATATTGATTAATTTATGATGTTAGACTTCAAACATGCGAAGTAAAAAGGTATATACAATGCGTACTTTAGTATATTCGATAATAAGACAAAACATGGTGGTTTAATTGGAGCATACCATCATGCATTTGTTAGGCTTGGAAGACACCAGCCCGTTATCCTTCCACTGCACTGAGCGGGGACTGTTCGTTTCTCTATGAAACCAACCTCACGCCGGTCCACCGCACTTTAGGAGTCCAGTAGCCCATGCATTCGCTTGGGGCCACCTGACCCAACTTTGTTCTTGGATAGAGTAGGCCAGATATAAGCCTACCAATCCATGTCCGATGAGACATAGAATAATTTATGATGTTAGACTTCTAACATGCGAAGTAAGAGAGTATATACAAAGAGTACTTTGGGATATTCGAAAATAATCCAAAAGGTGGAGGTTTAATTAGAGCAGACCATCAGGCATTGGTTAGGCTTTGAAGACACCAGCCCATTATCCTTCCACTGCACAGAGCGAAGACTGTTTGTCGCTCTATGAAACCAGCCTCACATTAGTCCGCCCCACTTTAGGAGTCCAGTAGCCCATGCCTTCTATTGGGCCACATAACCCAATTTGTGCTTGGATAGAGCAGGCCAAATATCAGCCCACCAATCCATGTCCGATGATACATAGATTAAATTTCGATGTTAAACTTCTAACATGTGAAGTAAGAGAGTACATACAAGGCGTGCGTTAGGATATTTGAAAATAAGACAAAAAGTGGTGGTTTACTTGGAGCATACCCTCATGCATCTGTTGGGCTTGGAAGACACCAGCCTGTTATCCTTCCACTGCACATAGCGAAGACTGTTCTTTGCTCTGTGAAACCATCCTTACGCTGGTCTGCCCCATTTAAGGAGTCCAGTAGCCCATGCCTTCTGTTGGGCCAGATGACCCAACTTTGTGCTTTGACAGAGCAGGCCAGATATCAGCCCACCAATCCCTGTCCGATGAGACATAGATTAATTTATGATGTTAGACTTCAAACATGCGAAGTAAAAAGGTATATACAATGCGTACTTTAGGATATTCGATAATAAGACAAAACATGGTGGTTTAATTGGAGCATACCATCATGCATTTGTTGGGCTTGGAAGACACCAGCCCGTTATCCTTCCACTGCACTGAGCGGGGACTATTTGTTTCTCTATGAAACCAACCTCACGCTGGTCCGCCGCACTTTAGGAGTCCAGTAGCCCATGCATTCGCATGGGGCCACATGACCCAACTTTGTGCTTGGATAGAGTTGGCCAGATATAAGCCTACCAATCCATGTCCGATGAGACATAGAATAATTTATGATGTTAGTATTCTAACATGCGAAGTAAGAGAGTATATACAAAGAGTGCTTTGGGATATTCGAAAATAATCCAAAAGGTGGAGGTTTAATTAGCGCAGACCATCAGGCATTGGTTAGGCTTTGAAGACCCCAGCCCATTATCCTTCCACTGCACAGAGAAAGGACTGTTTGTTGCTCAATGAAACCAGCCTCACAGTAGTCCGCCCCACTTTAGGAGTCCAGTAGCCCATGCCTTCTATTGGGCCACATAACCCAACTTTGTGCTTGGACAGAGCAGGCCAAATATCAGCCAACCAATCCCTGTCCGATGATACATAGATTAATTTACGATGTTAGACTTCTAACATGTGAAGTAAGAGAGTATATACAAGGCGTGCGTTAGGATATTTGAAAATAAGACAAAAAGTGGTGGTTTAATTGGAGCATACCATCATCCATTTGTTGGGATTGGAAGACACCAGCCCGTTATCCTTCCACTACACTGAGCGGGGACTGTTCGTTTCTCTGTGAAACCAACCTCACGCTGGTCTGCCCCACTTTAGGAGTCCAGTAGCCCATGCATTCGCTTGGAGCCACATGACCCAACTTTGTGCTTGGATAGAGCGGGCCAGATATAAGCCTACCAATCCATGTCCGATGAGACATAAAATAATTTTTGATGTTAGACTTCTAACATGCGAAGTAAGAGACTATATACAAATAGTACTTTGGGATATTCGAAAATAATCCAAAAGGTTGAGGTTTAACTAGAGCAGACCATCACGCATTGGTTAAGCTTTGAAGATACCAGCCCGTTATCCTTCCACTGCACAGAGCGAGGACTGCTCGTTGCTCTATGAAACCAGCCTCACACTGGTCCGCCCCACTTTAGGAGTCCAGTAGCCTATTGGGCCACATAACCCAACTTTGTGCTTGGACAGAGCCGGCCAGATATCAGCCCACCAATCCCTGTCCGATGATACATAGATTAATTTACGATGTTAGACTTCTAACATGTGACGTAAGAGAGTATATACGAGGCGTGCTTTAGGATATTTTAAAATAAGACAAAAAATGGTGGTTTAATTGGAGTATACCATCATGCATTTGTTGGGCTTGGAAGACACCAACCCGTTATCCTTCCACTGCACAGAGCGGGGTCTATTCGTAGCTCTGTGAAACTAGCCTCATGCTAGTCCGACCCACTTTAGGAGTCTAGTAGCCCATGACTTCTATTGGGCTAGATGACCCAAATTTGTGCTTTGACAGAGCAGGCCCGATATCAGGCATTGGTTAAGCTTTGAAGATACCAGCCCGTTATCCTTCCACTGCACAGAGCGAGGACTGTTCGTTGCTCTATGAAACCAGCCTCACACTGGTCCGCCCCACTTTAGGAGTCCAGTAGCCTATTGGGCCACATAACCCAACTTTGTGCTTGGACAGAGCCGGCCAGATATCAGCCCACCAATCCCTGTCAGATGATACATAGATTAATTTACGATGTTAGACTTCTAACATGTGAAGTAAGAGAGTATATACAAGGCGTGCTTTAGGATATTTGAAAATAAGACAAAAAGTGGTGGTTTAATTGGAGTATACCATCATGCATTTGTTAGGCTTGGATGACACCAGCCCGTTATCCTTCCACTGCACAGAGCGGGGTCTGTTCGTTGCTCTGTGAAACCAGCCTCACGCTAGTCCGCCCCACTTTAGGAGTCCAGTAGCCCATGCCTTCTATTGGGCCAGATGACCCAAATCTGTGCTTTGACAGAGCAGGCCAGATATCAACCCACCAATCCCTCTCCGATGAGACATAGATTAATTTATGATGTTAGACTTCAAACATGCGAAGTAAAAAGCTATATACAATGCGTAGTTTAGGATATTTGATAATAAGACAAAACATGGTGGTTTAATTGGAGCATACCATCATGCATTTATTGGGCTTGGAAGACACCAGCCCGTTATCCTTCCACTACACTGAGCGGGGACTGTTCGTTTCTCTATGAAACCAACCTCACATTGGTCCGTCGCACTTTAGGAGTCCAGTAGCCCATGCATTCGCTTGGGGCCACATAACCCAACTTTGTGCTTGGATAGAGCAGGCCAGATATAAGCCTACCAATCCATGTCCGATGAGACATAGAATAATTTATGATGTTAGACTTCTAACATGCGAAGTAAGAGAGTATATACAAAGAGTACTTTGGGATATTCGAAAATAATCCAAAAGGTGGAGGTTTAATTAGAGCAGACCATCAGGCATTGGTTAGGCTTTGAAGACACCAGCCCATTATCCTTCCACTGCACAGAGCGAGGACTGTTTGTTACTCTATGAAACCAGCCTCACACTAGTCTGCCCCACTTTAGGAGTCCAGTAGCTCATGCCTTCTATTGGGCCACATAACCCAACTTTGTGCTTGGACAGAGCAGGCCAAATATCAGCCCACCAATCCCTGTCTGATGATACATAGATTAATTTACGATGTTAGACTTCTAACATGTGAAGTAAGAGAGTATATACAAGGCGTGCGTTAGGATATTTGAAAATAAGACAAAAAGTGGTGGTTTAATTGGAGCATACCATCATGCATTTGTTGGGCTTGGAAGAGACCAGCCCGTTATACTTCCACTGCACTGAGCGGGGACTGTTAGTTTCTCTGTGAAACCAACCTCATGCTGGTCTGCCCCACTTTAGGAGTCCAGTAGCCCATGCATTCGCTTGGAGCCACATGACCCAACTTTATGCTTGTGTAGAACAGGCCAGATATAAGCCTACCAAACCATGTCCGATAAGACATAAAATAATTTATGATGTTAGACTTCTAACATGAGAAGTAAGAGAGTATATACAAATAGTACATTGGGATATTCGAAAATAATCCAAAAGGTAGAGGTTTAATTAGAGCAGACCATCAGGCATTGGTTAAGCTTTGAAGATACCAGCCCGTTATCCTTCCATTGCACAGAGCGAGGACTGTTCGTTGCTCTATGAAACCAGCCTCACACTGGTCCGCCCCACTTTAGGAGTCCAGTAGCCTATTGGGCCACATAACCCAACTTTGTGCTTGGATAGAGCAGGCCAGATATCACCCCACCAATCCCTGTCCGATGATACATAGATTAATTTACGATGTTAGACTTCTAACATGTGAAGTAAGAGGGTATATACGAGGCGTGCTTTAGGCTATTTTAAAATAAGACAAAAAATGGTGGTTTAATTGGAGTATACCATCATGCATTTGTTGGGCTTGGAAGACACCAACTCGTTATCCTTCCACTGCACAGAGCGGGGTCTGTTCGTTGCTCTGTGAAACCAGCCTCATGCTAGTCCGACCCACTTTAGGAGTCTAGTAGCCCATGCCTTCTATTGGGCTAGATGACCCAAATTTGTTCTTTGACAGAGCAGGCCCGATATCAGCCCACCAATCCCTCTCCGATGAGACATAGATTAATTTATGATGTTAGACTTCAAACATGCGAAGTAAGAAGGTATATACAAGGCGTACTTTGGGATATTCGAAAATAAGACAAAAGGTGGAGGTTTAATTGGAGCATACAATCATGCATTTGTTGGGGTTGGAAGACACCAGCCCGTGATCCTTCCACTGCACAGAGCGGGGTCTGTTCGTTGCTCTGTGAAACCAGCCTCATGCTAGTCTGCCCCACTTTAGGAGTCTAGTAGCCCATGCCTTCTATTGGGCCAGATGACCCAAATTTGTGCTTTGACAGAGCAGGCCCGATATCAGCCCACCAATCCCTCTCCGATGAGACATAGATTAATTTATGATGTTAGACTTCAAACATGCGAAGTAAGAAGGTATATACAAGGCGTACTTTGGGATATTCGAAAATAAGACAAAAGGTGGAGGTTTAATTGGAGCATTCCATCATGCATTTGTTGGGGTTGGAAGACACCAGCCCGTGACCCTTCCACTGCACTGAGCGGGGACTGTTCGTTGCTCTGTCAAACCAGCCTCACGCTGGTCCTCTCCACTTTAGGAGTCCAGTAGCCCATGCATTCGCTTGGGGCCATATGACCAAACTTTTTGCTTGGATAGCGCAGGCCAGATATAAGCCTACCAATCCATGTCCGATGAGACATAGAATAAT
>AWOL01S0092537.1:6651-19257 GCA_000715115.1 Nicotiana otophora | reverse complement strand
TCTTTGGGAGTTGGGATGTTAGGCACATGGTGAGAGATTGTCCCAGATTCTGGGAGGGTGTGCCTCATCGGGTAATCAGGCTATGGTTTCTGCTTCAGATGCTATCCCACCTGTACAGTCAGTATGGGGTGGAGGACATGCAGATAAAGGCGTCCTAGAGGGGGAGGCCAAGCCTGTTGTTATGCCTTCCCTAGTAGGCCAGAGGTCGATGCACCATATAATGTCATTACATGTAATATTCTGGTTTGTTATAGAGATGCATCAGTTTTACTTGATCTGGGCCCTAGTTATTTTTATATGTCTTCCTATCCTGCTTCATGTTTGGATATGCCTCGTGATTCATGAGTACCTCTATTTATGTGCCTACACCCATTGGGGGATCCTATTGTGGTAGAACATGTCTATTGTTCTTCGTTGGTCACTATTGGGTACTACGTGACTAGGGTTGATTTTTTTATTACTAAATATGGGGGTTTTGACATGATTTTTGGGATGGTTTGGTCCCGACTTGTGATTGAGGTGCTCTACAGGCATGGGAGTCTGTTACATGTTGTGATTTTGTTTCACGAGATTAAGTTAGTGAAAGGTTTTTGGTTGATGGGTTGTTTATCCTACTTGTGATTCCGAGTTGAGGATGGGATCCTCATATTTTCTTGTTGATCAGTATGTTTGGACCGGGCTACGTGCCGCAGTGGAGCTATATTAGGACAAGATTCTTTGTGGTTTTTTAATGTGCTTTGCTTCTCCCTTGTGGGATAGACTCATAGTCTGATACCGATAAGAGAGTTGTGCCTATTAGGCTGGTTGGATAGTTCTCTCATGTGTTTCTCTTTCAATCTTTAGTTACATTCAAGTTGTTACTTGTTGGGTGCGAATTGCGACGTATATGCCTGGGTGGTTGTCACAAACCTAAAATATCACTGTTAGGATCGTGATTAAACTTAGTCTCTAAGACTAGGTAAGTCTAGCATACAACAACATAAGACATGAAATAACAACTTAATATTAAATAAAACTGAGAAGAATGTCCAAAAACATAGCCAAAATCATAATACAACTTTCACAATTCAAAAATTCGGTAATGCAGAGTCATAAGCTATATGGAGAGTACACAATATATTCCAAAATACAATACTATTTTGGATCACAATTTAAGCAATAGCATAAATGAAGTAAGAGGGTAACTCCGAGGCCTGCGAACGGAACAATAGGTATACCTTGAAATCTCCAACCGCACATGCACCACTGCCAAACCAACATGATCTAAAATAACTGGATCTCCACAAAAATATGCAGAAGCGTAGTATGAGTACACTACAATGGTACATAGTAAGTATCAAGACTAACCTTGGTGAAGTAGTGACGAGGTTCAAGTCAAGACACCTACCAGACATAGAACCCTGTGCAGAATCTTAGTATAAAGCTAACAACTAAAAATAAAGGCAATAAATAAATGGCATCAAAGAGCAAACATAAGACATAACAACAAAATAATCAAAACATAATCAAATACAAGTAAAATTGATTAAGGAAAAGCAATAATAGTTCAAATAATCAAGTCATTCCAACATCGAATTTACAAAAAGAACCATTTCGAGATACCAAACCTCATAACCACAAATCATAATTCTAAAAATCACAACTCTTATTCACATGGCACCCCGTACCCACATTATCAATCACTTTCGCATGGCAAAGAGCGTTTTCCACCACATATATCGTATCCGTGTCAATTACAAATAAAATATTCAAAAAGTTTATTTGAATAAGTAAAGCATGATATCAATTCAAATAAAGTAAAACACCAAATGAGATAATGAGTTTAATTTAATAATTAAATAAAGTAAAACTTGATAATAATTTAAATAAAGTAAAGTATCAAATGAGGTAATGAGTTTAATTTAATAATTAAATAAAGTAAAACTTGATAATAATTTAAATAAAGTAAAGTATCAAATGAGGTAATGAGTTTAATTTAAGAATTTAAATAAAGTAAAACATAATAATAATTTTTTTATTTTAATCTGTTATGTTACCAAAAACTCAACATATGAGATAATAACTCCCGAAAGTAACTCCATCTTAACAACCAATGCATCACATAATAACGGAGGCACATATTAGCACATTACAACAATATAAAAAATCATATAAAATGCATGACACACACACAAGAAGTCACAAACCGTTCCAACACAAATATAACAACAAAAGTCACTTCGATGTACCACATTTTATAATTACATTCATCTTTATGACGCCGCGTGAGCCTTATATTTATTTTTAAAGTATTGTTTTCCGAAATAGCTTCACGTGCTTAAGCCTCCTTATATCGCCGCATGTGCTTTAAAATGAAGTAATTCCCTTTACTAGCAACACGTGCATAAATCCCCCTTATCTCGCCGCATGCCCATCAATAACACCACCCTTATGACGCCGCATGCGCATCTCATCACAAGACAATAATCAATTCGCACCACACGTGCTCATATTTCACAATATTTTTAAAATAACAATACCAATATCACAATAATACATAGCCCATGACTCAACAACAATGTCTATAATAATTTCAACAACAATACAATGAAACAGAAAATAACTCAACAATGAAAGATATTCCATATAACAACAACTTCAATTAAAAGCATATAGCCTAAGAGTCAAAACCAGTCAAATACCACATATAAGCCCGTATAAATGCTCGTCACCTCATATACACGTCTTTTACATAATTCAAATAGTGCAATTAGACCAAATCATATGGGTAAGTTCACTCCCCTCACAAAGTTAGGTAAGATAATGTCACGACCCTAAATTCCCACCTTCGGACCGTGATGGCGCCTAATATTTCCCTTGCTAGGCAAGCCAATGTTAGAATAATATTATCTATTTTTAATTTAAATTTATTAATAACCAAAGAACAAATGCGGAAGTAAAGTCTGAAATATACTGAATAGTCCATAAAAATAACGAGGTCTAAATACCATCCCAGAATTGGTGTCACAAGTACACGAACTTTTAGAATAATACAAATAAAGGTCTGAATAAAATAAAGCTATCTGCAAATGAACACACAGCTAAAGTGCAATAGAAGAGGACTTCAGAACTGCAGACGCTATGTAGTTATACCTCATGTCTCCTCCGAGTAGCTGAAATCCGATCAAGTCTATGGCACACCGCTGGGACCAACTCCGAAATCTACACAAGAAGTGCAAGGTGTAGTATCAGTACAACCGACCCCATGTACTGATAAGTGCTGAGCCTAACCTCGACGAAGTAGTGACGAGGCTAAGGCGAGTCACTTACATTACCTGTACGCAATATTAATAACAACAACAATAATAGAAATAAATCAGGTAACTCATTTATAATAATTGAAGCCAACTCAGTAGTCATAACCAATTATCATTTCCATCAATTCTGTTGCAGCGTGCAACCCGATCTCACAAATATATTCACATTCAATTCTGTTGCAGCGTGCAACCCACTCTCACAATATATTCACATTCAGTTCTGTTGCGGCGTGCAACCCGCACCTCCAATATATTCATTTTAATCAAGTCCGTTGCGGCGCGTAACCCGTTCCCCGATTATATATATATATATGTGTATGTCGATTTTTAAATAAGTTTGTTGCGACGTGCAACCCGATCCTCCAATATGGACTTTTCATAAGTTTGTTGCGGCGTGCAACCCAATCCTTCAATATATTCATTATAATTAATTTTTATAGAAGATATTTCCCCAATAAATACAACAATTAATATGAAATTATAAAACAACAAACATACAATAATTGTGATTTAATTATGAAACAAACAAAGGCAAATAGCAAATTATTATGGAAATCAGAAAGAAAATATGCAGTTTAATATTTAATATGCTAAATTTCAAATTACAATTAATGCACCTAATTCAAATAGCATGTAACAATTAATGCAGGAATTCAAGAATTAATATTTGTCAAAGAATAGGAGAGAAATAATTTTTATAATACTTAATTCATGATTTAAAACAATTTATGATTTTTCAAGTAAGCAGGCAAACAATTAATTTGATGGCGTATAGACACTCGTCACCTCGCCTATACGTTGTTCACATGCATTTCACATAACAAATAATTTAAGGGTTCTATTCTCTCAAGTCAAGGTTAACCACGACACTTACCTCGCTTTGCAAATTCCAATCAATTACTCGACCACAACTTTTCCTTTTAAACTTGTCTCCAAAAGCTTCAAATCTATTCACAAACAATTCGATATACTCAATACGAATCATAGGAATTAATTTCATATGAATTTACAAATTTTTCGGACAAAAATCCGAAATTTATTAAAATATTCGACAGTGGGACCCACGTCTCAAATCCCAAAAAAACTTATAAAATCCGAACACCCATTCCGAGACGAATCCAACCATACAAAAATTATCCAATTCCGATGTCAAATGGACCTTTAAATCTTAAATTTTCTTTTTTGGAAGATTTTATAAAAATCTAATTTTTCTTCCATAAATTCACGAATTCATCACATAAATGAGTATGAAATCATGAAATATAATCAATATAAGATAAGAAACACTTATCCCAATATTTTTCCGTAACAAATCGCCCAAAAATCGCCTTACCCGAGCTCAAAAATGGAAAAGGGTTAAAAATGGGATGAATCCCATTTTCCAGAACTTAAGTTCGATTTCTTGGACTTTTACCCTTCGCGAACGCGGTCAGTGCCTCGCGTTCGCGGAGCACAAATTTGTGCTGTCCCATTTTACTCTTCGCGAACGCGAAGCTTGCCTAGCTTGGCCTTCGCGAACGCGAGATGCCCTTAGCGAACGCGAAGGCAATAATCCTGGCCAGCCTCTTTCCCTTCGCGAATGCGAGGCTTCGGTCGCGAACGCGATCACTTTGTCGTGAATGCGAAGTACAAAATGTGCCATCCCCAATTTGCTCTTCGCGTTCGCGAACGCGAAGAAGAACACACCAGAAGCCTGAAGTCTGCAGAAAACCAGATTTTTTAAGTCCAAAAATGATCCGTTAACCACCGGAAACCAACCCGAGCCCTCGGGGCTCCAAACCAAACATGCACCCAAGTACTAAAATATCATACGAACTTGCTCGCGCGATCAAATCGCCAAAATAACACCAAGAACTACAAATCGGACACCAAATCAAAGGAAATTTCCAAGAAAACTCTAAAACTTATATATTTACAACCGGACGTCCGAATCACGTCAAATCAACTCCGCTTCTCACCAAATTCGGCAGACAAGTCATAAATATTATAGTGTACCTACACCGGGCTCCAAAACCAAAATACGAACCCGATGCCAATAAATCCAACCTCAGTAATTTCTTAAAAATCATTAAGCTTTCAAGCCTTTAATGTTTCATAAAACTTTCATATCTCGAGCTAGGGACCTTGAAATTCTATTCCGGGCATACGCCCAAGTCCCAAATCATAATACAGACCTACCGAAATTGTCAAAACACTGATCCCTGTCTGTTTGCTCAAAATATTGACTAAAGTCAACTCAGTTGAGTTTTTAAAGCTCCATTTCATATTTTAATCCATTTTTCATATAAAAAACTTTTTGAAAAATTGTACGGACTGCGCACGCAAGTCGAGGAATGATAAATGGTACTTTTTGAGGTCTTAGAACACAGAATTACTTATTAAATTTAAAGATGATATTTTGGGTCATCACAGATAATTACTTCAATTAGGCCAATTCATCACTATAAAATAGATTTTTCTTTAATATTCAAATCTAGCTGAAAACGACTTAATATTATCAAAAATTACAAGAGGAACCAATTTCGATAATTAAAGTTAAGATCTTTAATGAAAATAAAAAAGTCAACTCAAAAACTTAACCCCGGGCTCGCACCTCGGAACCCAAAACAACTTATAAATTTCGAACATTTATTCTAATACAAGTCCAACCATACCAAAATCATCCAATTATGACCTCAAATTTGACTTCAAATCATCAATTTTTATTTTTGAAAAGGTTTTACTAAAGCCCCCAATTTCTTCATTTCAATTCATCAATCGATCACTAAATTCAAGGTTGAAATCATAAAATTTAAACAAATCTGAGTAAAACATAGTACCCCGGTCCAAGTAGTAAAAAGCTCCTCCAAAATCTCCCAAAATCGAGCTCCAAAACCTTGTGAGTAAAAGTAATTAAATTCCGAAACAAGTAAAAACACAGTTTGGTATCCCAGCCGAAATCATATCTTAGATGATCCCGAAACTCATGTTTGACAAGTCCAACATGATTCTTGCGAGATTACACCCAAGATAGCCTTTTGAATCACCCAATTTGGCTTTAAAATGAGGGAGATATGATGTTTTAAAGTTTTAAAGAAAGTCTGAAAATTTCAAGGACATAAATGATATTTTCGTAATTATTTACACGAGACAAAAGAACAAGCAATAAGAAAATATTCGTTTTAGCAGTCAAACCTCATTCAGAACCTCCTGGACACAAACCATATGTGCATTTTAATCATAAAATATGTTGCGAACCTTCTCGCGCAATCAAAACACCGAAAAGAGGTCATCTTGACTCAATATTGACCATCGTCAAAATCCAAATCCTTAACTTAACTAATTTCTCAACCAATGATCGAAAACATACCCGAGCCCCTCGGGACTCCATCCAATCATACCACCAAGTATAAATACATCATTCAAACTTATCCAAAGCCTCAAAACACTCACGGGAACATCAGAATAAAGAATCAAGGCTCAAAGTGAATAAAATTTCTCTTAAGTTGTTACATCTTTATTCTTTCAAAAAAGTGTTTGAATCACACTTAAACACTTTGGATTACTTCCAAACTTTTCACACAAGTTCAATTCAACTATAAAGACCTATCCAAAGTCTCAAAATACCAATTGGATTCCAATAACATCAAAGTCAACTCTTGATTAAACTTATGAACTCTTAAGTTCTTCGAGTTGTCCACTTTCGACAAATAGTGTCGAATTCTTTTTGGAACCTTCAAAACCAAATCCGAACATACGTACAAGTCTAAAATCATCATACGAATCTATCAGACTAATAAAAACCTGATTCTGAGTTGGTTTACCCAAAAGTTAAACCTTGGTCAACTTTCAACTTAAAACTTCCAAATCAAGAGCCATTCTTCCAAATCAAGCAGCCTGAATGCTGCACCCTAGATGGCGAAAGTCCAGTAGCTGAAAGCATCACTAGCTTAGGCTCTGACCGCGTGCCTGTTGAAGAATGAGCTGGTGACTCAAGAACTACTAGAAAACCAAAATCGACCATACACTCAAGTCACAATACATCATATGAAGCTACTCAAAGTCTCAAACTACCGAATTGAATGCTAAAGCTCAAAACGACCGGTCGGATCGTTATATTGTTGTTTGGTGTGGCTTACTAGTTGTATAACTTGTACTGGATTAGATGAGATTATTGAACCTAGAATTAGTGTGATCAGACTAAGATGAGGTATGACTGGATAATAATATCATTGATCAGCTTAGAGCTTGGCATTGGTTTTAGTCGGGTGAGAGAACTCCACAACTTATGGGTTGAGTGAGTGGTATGAGTTTTCACACATTTCTTACATCATTAGTTGTGTGGTGAAGTTTTGAGAAAGGTTGTATTTGATATGAGTTTATTCAACGGTACCGGGTTTGATAATGGGCAGCTATAGTGGTTGGAGATGTTGCTGTGGGCATACGAGGGATGAGTTACGTCATGTGGTTATACTTTGAGGATGTATTAATGATTTGTTTCAGCTAGTTGAGGTTGATACAATGTGTATATGTGAGAATCAGGTCTTTGGGAAAGGTTTGGATGTGAAATATTGTTCTAAGGCTTATAGGTTGTGGTTGAAGGAATAATCTCCAGTCGAGGTGGTGTTGACGAACCCATGTGGGTTGAGGTGACGTGGGACTGCCCGTGTATGTATATGGTTAGTTTGTACAATGATTTGATGGCTTTGGAACTGTCACGACCCCAATTTCCCTCCGTAGGATGTCCTGATGGCATCTAGTCTCTACTACTAGGTAAGCCTAACCGTTAATAATAACTTGAAAGATATAATCAACAAGATACTAAAACAAGTCTAATAAACTCAAATAAACTTCCGAAAATAGAATCTCAATATAACACTCCCCAAGACAGGTAGAACTGAGTCATAAGTTCTACTGAGTACTATTAAAGTGTATACTACATCATTGTCTGAATGAAAATACAACACCAAGTAAAAATAAGGGAAGGTGACTCCAAGTCCTGCGAACATAGAGCAGGTATACCTTGAAGTCTCTAAAAGTAGCAACTCAAATCAACTCTAGCATTCGACACATGCAAACGTAACCGGATCTGCACAAAAAGATATGCAGAAGCGTAGTATGAGTACACCATAATGGTACCTAGTAAGTATTAAGTCTAACCTCGGTAGAGTAGTCACGAAGTTAGTCAAGACACATACTGGGATATAAATAAATAATATTTAAACATAAGAATGAATAATAATGGAGGACGGAGAAATAACTGATGCGAAAACAAGTTAATAAAATGAGCTAATACCTAAATTTAAGCATGGAAAAAACATAAAGGTAACAACTAAAGAGAACCATAATGATCATATATAGACAACAACTGCTAGAATAAGGAAGAACGAAGCAACAAGAAATGTTCCTACCAAAACTCTTTGCAACATGAAATAAACAATAAGAATAACAATGAGGTACCGCCTCGTGTACAATAAGAACCACAACCGAGGTACCGCCTTGTATAAATCAAGGATCACAACCGAGGTACCACCTCATATTTATATTTCTTAATTTGAATCACAATCTTTCCTAATACTACGTGTGAGCCTTATATTTGAAATAGGTTTTGAAAGTAATTTTTCCATAATAGCTATACGCACTTTAGCCCACCTTATGATGCCACGTGGCTTCATGTAGTTTCCGTATAAGAAACACGCACATAAGTCCTACCTTATACCGCCGCATGCACATTAGCCCCAAGCCTTATACCGCCGCATGCGCGTCAATATCACTTCACAATAACAACTCGCACCACAAGTGCCCATATATCATAACTCTCCAACAATTAACAATATCAATATTTGTACAACAATAACCCATGGATCCACCATAACATGTACGAGACGATCAACAACAATAATGAATGTAAAATACTCAACTAGAAAAATTTCGCCTCAACGTGTTTACGTCTTCCACAACATCAACACTGAATAACTAAACAATGAGAAGGATAATGTATACCCATGATATTAGATAAGACTAACTCACAATAAAATAGATAACGTATAACAATGACTTCAAATAATGAAAATCAGTAATGAAAGAGATAACATGAACAGGAATTTCAAATAATGATAATCAATAATGAAGAGATAGCATGTAACAATAAAAGAGGTAACAAGTTAAACTAAAGCACAGGAGCAATATCAATTAGGATGTAGACCAGTGTAAACGAATCATTTAAGGCGTGTAAGGATAGATTAACACAAGTAAGAATAGATTGACTATGAGAATTTAGAACATGATATGATAATTAAATTAAGGTGTGGAAGGAGTATAAGTAGCCTAGACTGATCAAATACCACGTACAACCCACATACCCATTCGTCACCTTGCGTACACGGCTTTCACATAGCAAAAATGAATCAATCAATACTAACCTTGAGGGGTAGTTCCCCACACAAAGTTAGGTAAGATACTTACCTCACCTAGGCCAATTCAACTCTTGGAAATAGCTTTTCCCTTAAAATTCGCATCCACACGGCTCAAATATAACCAAAATCAAATTAATATCATCAAACAATGCAAGGAAAATCGATTATAATAGATAAGGCCATGATCTTTACACTTTTTTCAAAAGAAAACAAAAAGTCAACCAGGGGCCCGTCCGGTCAAAACCCAGGTCCAATAGTAGATTCTCACAACCCATGACCCCACGAGTTCATATATATGATTAGTTTCGAAATTCGAGTCCTAATTGACTCTCAAAACTCAAATTCTTATTTTTCAAAAAGTTTGACAGTTTTACAAATTTTCACTTTGATTCACATGATTTTGATGTTACAATCTAAGATATATTGATGGAGTATGATTAGAAATAGATTAGAATCACTTACCCAAAGTTTGTTGGTCAAAATCCCCTCTCCAAATCGCCTCTTACCGAGTCTATGGTTAAAAAATGAGAGATTGAGAGAAGATAGCCCGATTTCCAGCCCTTATGTTCAACACCAGTTATCGCAATTGTGATATGGGTTCGCAATTATGAACTAAGTCTCGCAATTGCACCATTAACAGAATTGGGGAATTCTCACAAATGCAAAGATGGGTTCGCAATTGTGAATCATGTTCCCCTCGCAAAAGAGACAAAACTATCGCAAATGCGAACCTAGCCCAGCCCAAGACTTCTTCGCAAATGTGACCCAGACATCGCAATTGCGATACATGTGGTTTCCCTACTAAGGTTGCAAATGCAACCCTGGCGTTCGCAATTGCGATACCAGAGACACCAGATACCAGATTCTGCATTATTCAATTCAAAATTATTTCGATACATGTCCGAAACTCATCCGAGCCCTCAAGGCTCCAAACCAATCATCCACACAGGTCTAAAACTATCATACAAGCTCGCTCGCATGATCAAAATACAAAATTAACATCTAAAACTACGAATCGAACACTAAAACGCATAAGTTTCAAAGTAAATTTTAAGAACTTCTAAAATTACAACTAAAGTCCGAATCCTACCAAATCAACTCCAAATGATACCAAATTTTGCAGACAAGTTCTAAATAGCATAACAGACCTATTCCATGTCCCAAAATTAAATTCCGAACTCAATATATAAAAGTTAACCTATGGTCAAAAGTTTCAACTTCAATTTGCCAAATTTCAGCAAAACAACGCAAATCAACCTACGGACTTATGAAATCAATTTCGGGCATACGCCCAAGTCCGAAATCACGATACGAAGCTATCGAAGCCATCAAAACACCCTTTCGGAGTCATTTTTGCGAAACTCAATGTTTCATCAACATTTCTAACTTAGCATTCTAAGCCAAGAATCAAAGGGTCCAAAACAGCCCGAAAGCTTTCGGAGGAACTAATCAACCCCGCAAGTCATAAAACCATAAACACACTTGTGTGAAACATCAAAATGGGAAACATGACACAATTTCACAAAATGACCGAGCAGGTCGTTACATTCTCCCCTTTTAAAACAAACATTCGTCCTAGAACGTGCATAAGGACATAGATATTAGACAATCTTCATTATCTTTCTGTTCTCCCTAATTTCCAAGATAACTTAGTTGTATCCTATAAGAGGAAGAAAAACGAACTCCAAATTAGCGACTTGAAAAGCTAGTCTACAATTTAGTAGCAAACATAAATAATGGTAATTATATAGAAAATATATATAACCTGTTTCAATATAAGGAAAAATCACAAAATCAAACAAAGTACAAAGAACAAATCAAACAAAGCAGATTAAAGACAAAATAAGAAAACACTTGAAGCAATGAACTTAAGTTGACGGTAAACGTATGACTACAATAGATAAAAGAGATTCAAAAGTGCAAAGAAGATACAAAGTAAAGAGAAACGAAAACTACCGACGGATTTTAAGCAAAAAGAAGATCTTAGATGCGAATAAATTCATGGCGCTTGGTGTATGACTGTTTGACTTGAGATTTTAATATTTATTATATTTGAGATCCACCACCTGTTTATATATATATATATTTGAGATGAAAACTCCTAGAATTACTTGGATGCGGGTTGTTTCAGTATTTTCTTAGAATCCTTTTGAATCTTGGCATTATAGAGTCCGTGCTAGTTAAAAATCTTTTTCTATTTTCAGTATGTTTCATACCAATATAGCCTACCTATTTTTGTAAATTACCGTACAAAAAGGTAGAATGCACTAAATAGCAAGGAATTAATGCCTGGTATGTGAATCATTAATTATGATATCAATTCAATAAAGTATCGGATTGTAACGAAGACTAAACCAATTGATAGCTTACTTGGTTAATATGCTAAATATAAATGGCAAGTAAATAAGTGCCATATAAACTTAAACTTCAAATACCAAAATTGTAGGACTTCTTACATACTTTAATTAACAAAAAAGTAAATAAACATAATTTTAGTTAAAGTTAAGGCCCTAAATATTATGAAAATAATTAAATGACTATTTTATCTAATGTAAATTCTATTTTTAAAGAATAAAAAAGACGAACGACATTTCGCTAGTTGGCTTCGTGCATTTAATATAAAATAGATAGATGTAAGAAGTTAATATTTTCTTGTACATGTTGTTTGTAGCATAGTCGTCTTAAAATACATAAAGCTTTTAACTTCATATAGTAATATTATTATTTATTTTGCTAAACATTAATGCAAGTTAATAAGATGTTAGCTTTGTATTTTCAATATATTACTTCGATATTGTTGCAAAAATCTTTATTTATTAATATGAAATTTTCAGTAGTTTAATTCAAAATTATAAAATATTTATACTTGTTAAAAGTAGAGTCTTTCTTTTCGAGATTCATTGTGTGTCAGCCAC
>AWOL01S0092501.1:0-11821 GCA_000715115.1 Nicotiana otophora | reverse complement strand
CTCTTCTCCTCCTCGTCTACACTTTCCACTAGCTTCAGATACGCTGCTTTCTTGGTTTTCACTTTTCCTTGCACCTCTCTATTCCACCACCAGTCTCCCCTGTGACCACCAAAGTAACCCTTTGAGACCCCTAATACCTCTTCTCGGTTTCCCTAATGCACTGCGCAGTCGTGGTCCACATAGCGCTTGTGTCCCCACTACTCCTCCAAGCCCCCATAGTCACCAGCTTGACCCCCAATTCCTGCGCTTTAGTTTCCGTCAAGGCTTTCCACTTGATCTTATGTTGACTATATATTGCCCTCTTCCTTCTCTTCCTCGTGATCTCAAGGTCCATGACCAGGAGCCTATAAAGGGTCGAAAGGTTCTCACTCGGGATGACCTTGCAATCCGTGCAAAGTCCTCTATCGGACTTCCTGCAGAGTAAATAATCAATCTGAGTCTCGGCCACCGAATTCCGGAAGGTGACCAAGTGCTCCCTCTTCTTCGGGAAACTCGAGTTTGCTATCACCAAATCAAATGCTCTAGCAAAGTCTAGCAGAGACGTTCCTCCTCCGTTTCTATCTCCAAAACCAAAGCCACCATGTACATCATCATACCCCTAGACGTCGCTCCAATGTGGCCGTTGAAATCTCCTCCTATAAAAAGCTTTTCGGTATGCGGGATACCACGCACCATCTCATCCAAATCCTCCCAGAAACGCCTCTTGACTTCCTCATCTAAGCCTGCTTGGGGTGCGTACGCACTGATTATGTTCAAAGTAAAACCTCCAACAACTAGCTTAATAGTCATCAGCCCGTCATTCACCCTCCTAACCTCCACCACTAGTTCACAGAGGTCCTTATCAACCAAGATACCTTCCCTCTTCCTGCCCCCCACCTTCCCAGAATACCAAAGTTCGAAACTGTCCACATCCCGCGCCTTATCTCCTACCCACCTAGTCTCCTGTACACAAGCTATATTAATCTTCCTTTTCTCGAGAATCTTCGCTAACTCTACAGATTTTCCAGTCAAAGTTCCTATGTTTCAAGACCCCACTCTCAGCCTAGTAGCTCCCTTAGCCCTCTTACCCCTCATACCCCCTCCCCCACGCTGACACCCCTGGGGACAAGACCTTACCCTACCATCGTTCACCAAAGCCACTATAATCTAGGAGTCACTACTAGATTTACACACTAGCCCCTAGGAGACTAGTATATAAAGGAGGCCATTCCTTTGTAATTCATCAAGCAAAACAATCAAGTTCTCTCTAATACAAAAGCTTCCTTTGGCAATTCTCCTGTGTTCAAACATTCCTTAGCGATTTTGAGTGTAGTAAGGCTGACTTGACATAGCAAGAACGTGAGCAAATTGTGCAAAATCGTGAGCGAGTTGTCAAGTGCCGCACGTGTACTTAGTCAAAGACTAAGGACGTGGCAACGTGGTATCAGAGCTGCGGTGTACCTCCGCGCTCTGGCGGCGTCGAAAGTGTGCTGACATAGAGAAGGGGCTATGCAAGATTGAGACGTGAGAGCACTTCAAGAAGGAGTTGAAGAAGCAATTCTACCCTGTGAATGTGGTGTATGAAGCTAGGCGGAAGCTAAGGGAGCTCCGACAGACGGCCACAGTTCGGGAGTATGTGCGCGAGTTCACTACCTTAATGTTGCAAATCCCGTCATTGTCTGAGGAAGATTCCCTCTTCTACTTCATGGATGGGTTGGAAAATTGGGCAAAACAGGAGTTAAGAAGACATCAAATAGCCAACGTGGACGAGGCCATAACGGTAGCCGAGTTGCTCATTGACTTCAAGATGGAGCCTGCCATCTTCAAAGAAGGTAACGCCGAGAGGGATGGAGGAGATCATGACAAGGACAACGAGAAAGGCAAAGCCGAGGTATACAAGGGTAATGGCAAGGGGCCATCCCATAACGGACAGGGTCCAAGAGAAACGGCAAGGGGCCGGATAGCGAGTACGTGCCTAAGGGAGGGTGCTACTTCTGTAAAGGATCACATCGGGCAAGTGAATGTCCAGAGTTGGGGAAGCTTGCAGCAATAATAGGGAACTTTGCTCAGGCACACAAGGGCGACGCAGGAGGGACCGCCTGCATTGGGGGGATGCGCTTGGAATCTAAGCCGAAAGTAGGGGATTTCAAAGCCTATCTTGGCACCATGCAAATGGAGCATGGTGGTAACAAGAAAAGTTGGGCGGACATAGTTGAAGGGGATGGCGAGTTACAAAGTGATAGCACGCTAACGGACTTAGACGATGCACCAAGCACAAGGGTCAAGTTTGCTAGCAAGGCTGGAACCACGGAGGGCAGCCAAATAGGGAGCGGAAGCATGGACCCGATGCTTGAGAAACTGCTAGACTTGGCCGAGTCACGGGGAGATTCTGGTCAAGAGCAAGGAGAGGCATCAGATGAGTGGGGGATCAAG
This sequence comes from Nicotiana otophora, assembly GCA_000715115.1. Taxonomy (NCBI): domain Eukaryota; kingdom Viridiplantae; phylum Streptophyta; class Magnoliopsida; order Solanales; family Solanaceae; genus Nicotiana; species Nicotiana otophora. The sequence goes on along the minus strand of AWOL01S0092501.1, from coordinate 9,409 downwards.
GCCATCATTGCTAGCCGTCCAAAGTACAAACGGGACAAGAAGAAAGGTGACAAGTACCTTGTGAGTTGTGACATGGGAAGGCGAACCGCTCCATGGAGCATCATGGCCAATGGACAAAAATCTTTGGCGACACCATGGCGAGGTGCGCGCGTACGTGTCGATGCTTTGTGCCGAGGGCGGCACAAAATTGGGTGGGGGAGTGTCATGGCCGGCAATATCATCATGCCACGTAGGTTCCACTTGTCGTATATTTTTACCATATGGAAAGCTTACATATGAAATAGACTAGCACATGTAGGAAGGTTCTAGAGAAATATGGAGATTTCTCATGGAAAACCTTAGTACCTTATAGAATTGCTAGGAAAATCCTTAGAAGATTCTAGCTATGTAGAGAATTCTAGAGAAAGGACTTGTAAATAATAAGGGACTTGTGTAATAGTTTTTATTTATACACTAGCCCCTAGGAGACTAGTATATAAAGGGGATATTCATTTGTAATTCACCAAGCAAACAATTCAAGTTCTCCCTAATACAGAACTTCCTTTGGCAAATTTCTCGTGTTCTTTCTATCATTCCCTTAGCGACCGTGAGCGAGTTGTCAAGTGCCACATGTGTACTTAGTTCAAGACTAAGGACGTGATATATATATACTAGTTTCTAAACACGTGCGTTGCACGTGTATTCCAAATAATATTTAAAGAGTTTAGCAGTTAGATTTGGGTAAGAAAATAAAAGAATAAATTAAATATGCTGAAATCTTCTAACAAAACTATGTAATGAGTGCGAACAATCCATGAAATCACTTCTTAATTAAAAGAAAAAAAAAGCAAAAGGAGATGGCTGTATAATAATTCAAATTAATATTGTGTCATGATTAGTTCTCTCAAACAAGATCACTACATAAGATAATATGAAGAACAATTTCACATTCCTACTCCATATTACATAGAATTGGCTAAAGATAAATGAATGCTAACTTTGACGCTTACAAGAAATGAAAAGAAAATAAAGTTACTATTTGTTTTTAACTTTTCCAACAGAAGAAACAAGACTAAAGTGACTTTAAAATAGTTTCAAATACCTTTATGTTGTTGTGTCCCACCAACGTTATCTCCTAGTGATTTGGTCAGAGTCTAAGAAGCTGAAAAGTTTTGCAAAAAATTCACCTAGCTCCTAATGATTCCAATTAAGCTGAAAGGTTTTGGCAAGAGTGAGTTATATCAGAAGGCTTTGATATAGTAAAACCGGAAGAAAATAAGCCTTTTAATGGTAATGCTTATAGATATCATTGATCACAATTTAAATAACTATCGAATACTGCAACGGATAAAATAATTCTTCGCTATTTATTACGTTTTCATTCTTTGGGATACAAAAAGGCATATGGACTTTATGATGTAATATGAATTTTGTAATCAGACCATTACCCTTTATTTGATAAAGCAACTGAACTTCCACGTGTGACTCTTTTACCTTTATTAATGAGATGTTTCATGTTTGAATTTGACAAGAAAACCAAAAGCTAAATTGATATTAAAAGCCGGCCAAGTAAATATATTGCACATTTGTGGTCATCAACGGTTTCCCACGTTCTTTTTTTCAGATTTTACTTTTACTTTTTGGTTATTTTTATTTAAAAAAAGTTTTATTATCTTGATAGAATGTATATTAAGAATTAATTTAGAATGCATAAAAACTTGAAAGGTCAAGATAAGAGAAAATAAAGAAGATAGACTATGGAGACAGTTAAAATTAGCTCTAACATATACATGTATTGCAGCTAATTGAAGAGACTCTAACACCATTATTATAGTGCTTAATAATTACTATTTATTATGCAATATCTTTATATTTTAGTTATTTTATTAGAATGTAAAGTTTACTTTTTTGTACAAAGTTTTATGTCGAGTTGTATTTGATTGAAGGACAAAATTGTCACTCATTTCTTAATGGGCATTTTCGTAATCTAACTTTAACTTTAGGGGCTTTCCACGTATAATATTATATAAAAATATGATATATATATATATAGGGAGCTCCTAGTACTTTTTATTTATATTTGTGTGTAATATTGGTATGAGATGAGCTAAAGCGACATGGTCAATGATGATTTATATAGCCGACCACTGTTTAAGTTGGGATTGAGGTAGTGGTGTTGCTGTAATTTGTATCGCTGGCTTCCCTTTCGGGTTTTGCCTTACTTAGCCTCATTCTTTAGAAGTGCCTTACAATAATTGTCATGCTATTGCGGATTGTTACTTAGCTTATGTTTCAAATATCTATTTCTTAATTCCAAGTTTTGCTCTTATTACTGGGAGAGTTGCTACCATTACATAGATACATCTTGAACAGTTTCATGCAGATCTTCAATTTGGTACTTTCATAGGGTTTAGAGCATAGTATTGAGTAGAATTTCTAAAATGGAAGAGCAGAAAGTCTTTGGATGAAGTCTAAGACGAGAAAATATTAACAACAACAACAAACCTAGTGAAATCTCACATGTGGGGTTTGGGGAGGATAGTATGTGTGCGGTCCTTACCCCTACCTTGAGAAAGTAGAGAGGCTGTTTCCGGTAGACCCTCGACTCAAAAAATATACAAAGGTAAAGAGGATAAAAAGGTTTAGGAAAGGTAAAAAGCAGGGAATTACAATAAGCAACAATACCAGCAAAGCAATCAGAAAACCAAAGCCCAAGAACCAACAGGTAATAACATAAATCTGTAATAACATAAATCTGAGAACAAGAAATACAAGTCTAGCACTAAATAGGGCACTAAAACTACCGGTATGAACACGGTAGACGCTCGACTACCTAACCTTCTACTCTAATTCTCGATCTTCTCACCTTCCTAGCAAGGGTCATATCCTCAATAAACTGGAGTATCGCCATGTCTTGCTTAATCACCTCTTTCAATACTTCTTCGGCCTACCCCTACCTCTCCTTAGGCCCTCCAAGACCAACCTCTCACACCTCCTTACTGGGGCATCAACGCCTCTCCTCGTCACATGTCCGAACTATCTAAGTCTCGCTTCCCGCATTTTGTCCTCCACATGGGCCACTCCCACCTTATCCCGAATAATTTCATTCCTATTCCTATCTACCATGGTGTGTCTGCACATCCATCTCAATATCGTATCAGTTGAAAATTCCAATAAATTCCAATTTAATTTAAGTAGAAAATTCTCTTTCTTCCTCCGTTCATACGTATTTCATACATTCCAGATATGGAGTTGGGTCAAATTTTATGTGATTCGGTAAACAAAATAGAAATGCCATCATTGCTAGATCATTTATCTAATCTATCTAATTAGATGAAGAATGAACCAATAGTGGTATTTTTTGATAAATGGGAAATTAAAAATGCTCAGGGATGGAAATGAGGGACTGCCACCTTCATCTTCTGGACATGAGAGTTCTTCACTGGTCAACACTCAGCCTCATGCAACATAGTTGGTTTAAATAATTCAAATGCGGTAATCCTTCCTAAAAAAAAAATTCAAATGCAGTAAAGGAGTTCAAGGATTATTGTGATTTATTTCCTCTTATTGAAGGCTCGTGCAAGTATAGCATTAGAACAAAAGAATAAGGAAATAGTTTCATCCTGGGAAATATTCGTAGACTTCAATAACTGAGAGCACCCAAAATGAGCTTTAAAAAAAGGCTCATAGACTAAACGAATGATTTAACTCGTTAAGGGAAAACAGAGACTGCAGAGGTGTTTGTAGGCCATAAAACAGTTAAGGTACTGGCTTCAGACATTTGTAATAGCTCGATTTGTAGCTAGCAGGAAAACATATTAAGGTTTAAAAAAAATACACTGCTCAGGGTGAAGAGCATGGATCAGCACTTATTTAAATTTATTGAACTTACAGAATTACTGTCGACAATGAAACATAGTGAATCTAACTTCATCTGTAAAGGTAAAGAATATTAAACAAATCATAAACAAAAAGCTCCCAAAATAGGTTCTAGTGTCTGATGAGTAAAATTAGCTATTCTCCTTGAGTAAATTCTTTTGGCTTTACTTCAGTTACTCCCTCAGAAGCTAAATCCACAGAAAGCTCTGTCTGTTACTCCAGCACGGAAATACTCTTTTCGGGTAATGGATTGTAACTTTTCTGTTTTGCTGGGTAAATTCAGGCGAAGCTTGCAGCTGCAAAAGAAAAGTTTGGACGTGAAATCCGTGTGTTTGAAATATCAACAGCTTCTTCAACGCCTTCTGATGTTTCCAGCACTGGTACTTCCTGCTTGATATAGACAGCATCACTGATACAACTTCCTAAACATGATTTTATTGTCTATTTTTCATATATGCTCATTTTATTTTGTCGTGACCCTTTCTAATCGTCTTGTGCAGTGTCAGAGGAGCCAGAAGACTTCTATGAGTTCACACCAGAGGATTATTATCGACTTTTGGCAACAAAAAAAGAAGGTAAGATACTCAGATTAAAAATGGCTTTAAGTATTTGCTAAATTGAGATTCCTAGATGACCTCCAATAGAAAAAGTAAGAAAATTGTCAATTAGTATTCTGTGGAATTAATTGACAAATGCTCTAAAACTTTCAATGGTTCTTTCCGTTCCCTCTGGCTATTCTTGTAATCTTGTTTATTTACTATAGGTCTGCGGAAAAGTATATAGGTGTTTGGTTATTTTTTGATGCTGCGCATTCTAACTGGTATGATGAAATTTTTCGACAGATAAGCATTTGAAGACAAAGAAACTTCGCGAGGCAGAACAAGCTGCACGCAGAGCAAGGATAACTAAGGTTTCAAATCCTTCTCTCCAGAAGATCTTTTCACTTGTGTCAAGTATGCATATTTTTGGTGTTAGTCGTACGGTAAATTAAGTTTTCATCAGTATTGGTAAAGGCATGCTTGAACTCTGAAGCTAGGTGCAGCTGAGGCTGAACGCTTCATCTTGCTTAGGCAGTTCTTTAGTGCCTAAATAAGGCTCTAAGGTGTATGCCTCATTGTTGGCTCTCTTGAAGGGGGGGACGATAAACAATAAATATAGCTGGCAAAATGATATACTAAAGGTTTAGAAAATGTTATGAATGAATATGCCAGCAAATAGGAAGAAAAATAAAAATTTTGCTTAAGAAAACTAGTCAGAAAGATTGAATTAAAGCTTAAAACTGCAATTTACATTTGCATTAGAAGTTTAAAAGAATTTTTGACCTTAATTGACATGATTTGGTATTCTTATGTTTCACTTAATTGCAGATGTTTTTTTCAAATTTCTTTGTACATACAACTTCTTGTCCTTATATTGATTTTTCTTCATCATTCATATGTCTTTTTTTGGGTTTTCTTTCTTCATTTGCACCTTTCTTTGGGGCATTGGCTTTGCGCCACAGGGGACCTTGACACTTTTCAACACCTTTGCGTTTGACATTGTTGGTTTTCATATCACATGCTGGTCTATGTTGTTCAGGCTGTAATCAGAGTACGCTTTCCGGATAATTATACATTGGAGGCCACTTTTCATCCATCAGAGACAATCCAGAGCTTATTTGACCTCCTTATGAAAGTGATTGCTCATCCTGAACTGCCTTTCTATATCTGTAAGAGTATCCTAAACAGTTGATACATTTTACTTTTCCTATATATTACTCACGTGAGCAGTTTATAATAGCGTTGCGTTGCTGAAGATGGATGCTTGTCCATAATTTCAGATACTACTCCTCCGAAGAAGCAAATAAAAGATGTATCTCAGGATTTCTATTCTGCTGGATTTATTCCTGGTGCTATTGTCTATTTCTCTTACGATCTACCCAAAGGTTAGTGCAAACTATTTACTGTCTGAATCCTCTGCTCTTTCGTAACTTTAGTTCTTTGAAAATCTCTATTATATTTGGGCATAGAACCTGCAACAACTTGCATACTTAATATACTTCAGCGGTGATTTAATGATGTTTAATGTTTTCGGTGATCCTTCTACGAAACATTGCAACGGGGAGGTGTGAGGGACTACAGTATCTTTAGCTTTAAGAGAATCTTTCTCCTTGAGCCAATCATGACGAATACACTTTATCTTTGAGAAGAAAATCATAACAAATTCACGTCTAGTTAGTACTTGTCCTTTTAGATGGAAGGTTTACATTTGTTAATCAATAACCTGCTATGCCATCTCTTTTCATCATTGGAACCCTGTATCTCATATTTGATTGAAAGCTGTCAGCATTTAATTTCTAAGAATAACTATCATCACTCGTCTTCCTTAGCTCTTTATAAGGCGTGTTATGTAAATCCTCGGCTGTAATATCATTAGCAGGACCCTCTTAATGCTGGTTTTCATCAATAAGAGTTGTACTTACAAGATAAAACGAAAAACAAAAACCAAGGTCTTCGTCGCCCAGCTCCCTAAATGCTAATATACATACTCTTTTCGCCTACTTATTTACGTCGTTTCTTATCTTATTTATGATTGGTAAAACACCTAAGCAGGTATATGTACTCTTACCAATGAATGCACATAAGACACCACAAATATTTGGTTTACGTCAACAGGCACTTGCCTTACTAGATCATGGCTGTCCATTTGGAAATGGGAGGCTAGAGATCGCTGTGTGCTCGCATTGATTTGAGATCAAGCAAACACTTCTGTGAGAGAGAAGCAAAAGGAGTTCCTCCGAACAGTCTCTGTCTCTCTTTGAGCTTCCCTTGTGGCTTTAGGCTTTTAATATGCTTTCTTATTTCCAAACACTTCTTGCGCACACAATAAGTAGACAAGGTAGCTATGCTTGGTAAGTGCAAGAGCTAGCTCGATGATGGCGACAATATTTTGCAAGGCTGAACTTGGTTTCTGCCCAGAGAGCAGTTCGGAGAAGCGAGCATTGCAAAGTATACAAGAATGTGACACATGGCTCTACAATGACCACTTCAATTAGATTCTTTTTTCAGATTATGGAGGGGATTCTCTTTTTGCCGAAATGGATTTTTTTGGGGGCTGATTTTGGTACAAGGGATAATGAAGCAGGATAACTTTGTTGATCAGCAATGATGGTAGGTGGGAGTTGCTAGAGGTAGAAGGTTTTAGGTTGGGTGACAGGATTATCTTCTCTCTTTCTTCTCCTTTCTCTATGGTTGGGGGTGGAGGTTTGCTATATGTCGCATGGCTAAGATTTGTTCTTCCGTATTTTATTTTATTCTTGGCAAAATACATAGTTTACCCATTGACGTTGCACCCAAATCCCTCTTACACACCTCTCCATCACGGGCAACCTTTTACACACCCAACCTTTATAGAGTGTGTCTAAGACACACCACTTTGCCCACGTGGTCAGTGCGTATCTTTACCATCAAATGAAGCTCGTGAATTAGAGAAATTTTGTATCAGATGTCAATTTTTTAGTTTTATTTTTTAAATTTTAAATAGGATCATCTTCTTCCTTGTTTAAAAATCACCAAACCTACCATGGCTGCTTCTTGACACTTAGACCCACTTCTCTCCACCCGATCTACTCTTCTCAAATAGATCTACCAAGATTTTTCATATCCCTTCTTGTTGATCATTAGTCTTTAGTTTTGTAGATTTTTTTGTTAAGAAATTATAATTAGAATTCAACAATTAAAACTCTTCGTAGCTCCCAACCATTAAAGCTTGGCTCAAGCGTATGTACAGAAAATTCTTTTCTTTTCTAGAAAAGCTTAGCTTGAGCTTTTGTTATGGCTAAGTTAAAATTTTCGAAAGGGTGGATTTTTCGAAAATATCCCCAGCCATTAAAGCTTACCTCAAGCTTTTGCAGATAAGCATATTCTTTAAATTTGTTAATGGGTAAATTTACAAATAATTAAATTGTAAAATTCTTAATCTTCTTCGCTAAGAAATGCACATTCCTCTTTATTATTACTATTTATACCTCACTGCTTCAGTTGTGGAAATTGAAAGAGCACGAACAAAAATTGAAAGCATGGTGATGGCAGTTATGGTGGACAGGATGAAGAAGATATGGATATAATTGTAATTTTGTGTGCTATCTTTTTATTATTAGTCAGTGACACGTGTCACGACTTTATTGGCGCGTGACAATACACATACTTTGAAAATTTGGTGAAGAAAAAAGTGGTGTGTCTTAGACACACTCGACAAAGGTTGGGTGTGTAAAAGGTTGCCCGTGGTGGAGAGATGTGTAACAGGGACTTGGATGCAAGGTCGATGGGTAAACTATGTATTTTGCCTTTATTTTTTGATAAATAAGATTTGTTCTTCCATATTGATGTTCTTGGGAAACTCCAGAATCAAAGGTTAAGTGTAACTAGTAAATTTTGGCATTCTTTTCTCCAATATGTCTTAGTCCATGGAGATGGACAACATGGTTTTAAGTAACTTGGGCACGTCATATATTTAGTAGAGGTACGTGTAAGCATTCATGTAGACACATTCAGTTTTTATCATATCTTAATTTTGAAGGATCTGCACAGAAGTACCATACTGAGATTATCCTATCAGATATTTTAGTACGTCAAGGCAATGAGAAGTCCATTAATGTGAATCCCTTCTCGATATCCACTGCTGGATGTTCATCTTCTGTTTCGTTTGGTACATATGCCCAATTCTAATGAATCTTCTGCTGACGTCTTTTGTGTTTTAATTAGAGTTTTGTTCGTTCATGTGCGGCCTCACCTCTCTCTTAAGATTATTTTTATTCAAATTAATCTTATGTCTTATCTTATTCTCAGGTGATGATGGTGCTGCAGCATCAGGACGTTACCTTCAAGAAGAGGTCATGTCTTTGCAAGGATTGGATTCTATGATAGAGATGGAGCCTGGTGAACCTAGCAGAAATGAACCTCCCAAAACCAACCCCCCTGCTTCAGTACCAGATCAAAAGCCTGGTGATAAGAAGAAGATTAAGCCAAAGTGGTTGAAACTGTGATATCGTTGATTTCAGGGTTATGCTATAGTCTACTCTAATCCGTGTTATTTGTAATCGTTGCTGGTTCTGTGATCAGTTTGTCACTAGAGGCGAAAACAAATGTACATGGTCCTCTTTGCTTCAACTGGATAGTCACTTTCTGGAGTTGTACGCCACAAGAGGAGGTTGGAATTTGGAAATATGTTCCTCATCTAAATAATGGTTTCCCTTAATCCTTGATTCAATTGGCATATAGGTTGAAAATGAGCTTTTAGATATTTCTTTACTGGACCTGTCAATATATTCTCAAATATCGAGAATGATAGAACTTGACTGTAAACACTATGGTCCCTTCCATTACTGAATATGAAAACTGGTTTCATGGATAACCAAATAAGTATAAAGTATTACCATCTATTGCTAAATTTGAGCTTCTGCTACTTGCTTCATCCCTCTAGCAAGAAAGAATTAGTGAAACTTGATTTTAGTTAATCAACTGTTAGATAGTGGTTGAAGATTTGATTGCCTGACCCTGACGTTCAAAGCCAA
>AWOL01S0092497.1:2352-26121 GCA_000715115.1 Nicotiana otophora | reverse complement strand
TGCAGAATTTTAGTGTTTTGATTGGAACGGTGAAATGTCAGCATGGCCTCCGCAATTCTTCATCTCCTTTTCGCTAGATTTATGTATGTGTATCCATTTGTATCTTCGAAGAACGCCCTAAAAATTGTTGGATATTAAATCAAAATTAATTAATATTCTTATATTATTTAGGATTTAATATTTTCTAGTTTATTTAATTCATGTTTAATTAGGATTTGCAGTCAAAAATCATATAGGAATAAGTTTTCTAATTCTAGTCAATTTTGGTTTGTAGTATTATAAATAGCGGTGCTGCTACATATTTTCTAAGGTTGAAAGGTAGCTATTATGTAGAGAGATAAGAGCGTTTATGAGTGAATAAATAAGCCACCTACCACATCCTTTCTCTAGTTTGATAAAATTTTTCTGTATAGTCTTTTGAAATTTTTAATTGTGCCTAAATTATTCTTGTGGTATTAAAATCGCTCAAATTGATATCAGATCTTATGTGAGATTCTATCAGAGCCTTTGTGAGATCCTATAAAATATTTAAAAAATATGGGTACTCCATATTTACTTAATTGTCTTGTCTTTATGTTTGATGGCAAGAATTTGAAGCTTGGTATCAACCGATTACTTTCTTTAAAGCTGTTGGATTGTGGATATTATTGATATAGGATTTGTGGAATCCCTCGAGTGTATTGCATTGACAGTTAAAGTGTTTAAAGAATTGAAGAAAAATAGGAAATTAGATCTTAGGGTATGTCATTATCTCAACATCAAGGTGAATTGCATGTATATTATAGATCTTTGCATGCACATTGTGATGACACCAATTTTCCTCCANAAGGTGAATTGCATGTATATTATAGATTTTTGCAGGCACATTGTGACGACCCCAATTTTCCTCCATAGGATATCGTGATGACACCTAATCTCTAAGACTAGGTAAGCCTAACATTCATGCAGAAATAACTGAAATAATATTTAGAGTCTCAGAACGAAACAACTAATAATAAGAAAATCTCCACAACTCAATATATATATGATTGCCCAAAACCCGACGAAATACAAGTTACAAGCTCTACGAAGTGATACTGAATATCTCTATACATCAGTGGCTAATAAAGGATAAGGAAATAAAAAAACTAGGCAGAGGGGGACTCCGAGGCCTGCGGACGCCGGCAAGTATACCTTGAAGTCTCCAAAATTGAGTTCTCGCTAGTGCCTGGTCTAGTAAGAGGTACCTGGATCTACACAAAAAGATGTGCACAAATGTAGCATGAGTACATCACAACGGTATCCAGTAAGTGCCAAGCCTAACCTCGGTAGAGTAGTGACGAGGTCAGGTGAAGCCCCTACTGGAGATAATATGAAACACGATGAAAGATATAACGATATAATGCTAATGACAATGGAAATGAAACAATAAGAAATTTACGAAAAGTTAACAATACGGAATCAAGACAGTTAATACAAACAGAAGGAAACAAGGATTTACATGATAAGGAAACAAACAACCAAGGCAAATACAACAAATAGAGGAAGATCAATAAGGGCCACTACCAAGATACCGCCTCGTAGTCCCAAATCATAAAAGTAACTCACTATCTTTCCTTATATCACCGCGAGAGACTTTACAATTAGTTTTTTAAATCATTTTTTCCGAAATAGAACTCCGCGTTTTAGCCCACCTTATCAGACCCCATGGTTTCTAATAGTTCCTCTACTAGCCACGCATATCAAGCCCACCTTATCTCACCTCATGGTACATGCTTTGCTCGTGTATTTTATATTAACTAGTTTTGTGATGACCCAAAATGTCATCTTATGTTTTAGAACTCGAATCTGCACTCTTAAGCCTTAAAAATCTCATTTTTACCCTTTTCAATTTGCGTGCACAGTCCGGGCAGGTTTCTGAAAAGCTTTTATGTAGAAAACAAATGAAAATAAGAATATTTGCCTTAAAAGTTGATTTTAGTTGATTTCGGTTAATATTTTTGGTAAACGGGCCCGGATCCGTACTTTGACGGTCCCGGTAGGCCCGTATCAAATTATGGGACTTGGGCGTATGCCCGGAATCGAATTCGGAGGTCCCTAGCTTGTGTTATGAATTTTTGATGAAAATTACAAGTTTGAAAATTATTTATTTTTAAGAATTAATTGATATTTGGCATTGTTAGTATCGGGTTCGTATTTTAGTTTCGGAGCCCGGTACAGGTTCATTATGATATATAAGACTTATCTGTGAAATTTGGTGAGAAACAGAGTTGATTTGACGTGATTTGGATGTCCAGTTGAGAAAATAGAAATTTTAAAGTGTTCTTGAGAATTTCATTTGATTTGGTGCTAAATTGGTAGTTCTAGGCATTGTTTTGGCGATTTGATCGCGCGAGCAAGTCCGTATAATCTTTTTAGACTTGAGTGCATGCTTGGTTTGGAGCCCTGAGGCGTCGGGTGCCATTCGGGCGATGCGCGAGTTGAGTTCAAACCTCAACAAGGCTGCTGGTGCACCAAATCTGGTATTCCCGCACCTGCGAGCCTTTTGTCGCAGGTGCGAGCGATAGCCCTGCAGGTGCGACCCAGGCCTGGACTTTATTTTTCCGCAGATACGGACTTCTCTCCGCAGGAGCGGGACCGCAAAAGCGGAACCCTGTCCGCAGGTGCGGCCCCAGCTGGCCCAGTCTTTTTCCGCAGAAGCGCACGTCCTGTCCGCATGTACGGATGCGCAGGTAAGACCAAAGCACCGCAGGTGCGAAGGTCGCTGGGCAGTGAGTTCTTTTAATTCGGACTCCAACTATTTTTCTTCTAGTTTCAAAAGGATAGGAGGCCTAGGACGATTTTGCAACGACATTTTCTTCCCCAAATCATAGGTAAGTGTTCCTTAGCTCGTTTCTTTCAATATTTTACTTCATTCTAAAAGAATTCAATATTTTTAGGGCATTTCTTATAATTACATTTGCATTTTTAGGGTCAAATTGCACATTTTACAATAATAGCCCATATGCATGTATAATTACATTATTTATGCATAAAATAACTTTTTATATTTTTATAATGTTAAATAATTATTTTTAATCATTTTCATGTACAAATGATGTTTTTGATATTTATTAATTACTTTTATAACTTGTTTATTGATAAAAATAATGGGTATTTAAATAATAGCATAATTTTAACCTATTTTCGGACCTAAAACTACCCAATCCCAGCCCAATAACCTTTGAGCCCAAACCAAATTAACCCCGACCCGACCAATTAACCAACCCGACCCAGAACCGCCGACTAATCATGGCCGTTAATCTCCGAGATCAACGGCCCAAAGTACCCCGTCCCTTTTTAATTAACCTAACACCCCCTAACCGTAAATCACTCCTCACCGCCCGCTCCCGCCGCCCGCCTCCCACCGCCCTTGAATCTTCTCATCTCTCATCTCTCAAACCCTAGCCATCTCCCCCCCAAATTTCCCTCCTAATCCCACCGGACATGGGATTATATGATCATTTCTTGCCATATTCGACTCCCCCTTGGTACTGGAACCTTCTATATACCGCTTGCCTAAGCATGGCAAGCGTATCTCATCAACTTCGAACCAAAGCTTGTTCAGTTCCTTGACCTATTTTCGTCTATGTTCATTCTTGTTCTTTTATGGTATGAATCTCTGTGTATTTCTGTGATTCCTGCTCACCCTAAAATTAGGGTTTCAGATTCTTTTAAATTGAACCAAATCGGGTCCGATTCTTTATTTTTTAAAAGGTATTTCTGTCTATGTTCATCTTATTCTATGCAACATGTGATTTTTACTTCTTATTTATTTTAGATTTCTGCCGATTTTACACTTTCCCTAAAATTAGGGTTTGCGATTTTTCTCTTTTCCTTACTGATTTGATTGCATTTGATGATTCTTTCCTTTCTCGTGCTTGATTGATGATTTTCCTAGTTTATATATTAATTTCTACTACTATATAAACCCTTCACCCTTTGGGGGGATGATGGGAATCGTTAATGTTTTACTAAAAAATTAAAGTTATCGCTCTTTGTTATTTAAATACTCTTGTTCTATATTCTGGTTCCTGGCCGGCTGAAAGCCAAAGCTAGAAATTCTTGGTTCTTGATAGTGTGAACTTTGTTCTTTCTTGTTTTTTTTCGCTTAACTGCTCTCTAAATTGTTGAACAACCTCCTCCGGTGCAAGCACTGCTTGGAGCCTATTCTCCCGAACAATCGCACTTCTCGAGGTTTTTTGAAAATGAAGGGTTTCAAGAAAAATGATGAGTTAGTCTGTCTGAAGAAATCCTACATACCATTTGACTTCCTTTACGAGCGTTATGGGCACAACAACTCCTACCGTCTTTATCATGATGAATTTTCTATCACCTCTCTAGGTTGGACTCATCGCCGGGTTTTTGGGTTCATTGTCTGTTTTCTAGGGATGCTGGTACTCCCAATACAAGGAGAAAGGATTCACACTCACTTATCTATGGTTACTAAGACCCTAATGGAAGGAATCGAGGGACAGACTTACACTATTGTCCCAATGATCGCAGCGGAGATATACCGAGCCTCGTACCGTTGGAAGAAAAGATATAGGCATTTTGAGGGTTGCAATCTGTTACTGCAAATATGGCTGTTGGAACATCTTCAAAGGGGACAATACCATCAAGAATTTCTGCGGCGACCATGGAATGACCACATAACTTTTCACCATCCGAAAAGAATGACTTTTATCCCGGATAGGTTTGCACAACCAGGAAATGCTGTGGGCTGGGTACACTTCTTTAGCAATTTGACTGATGACAAGGTCCATTAGATGTTTGAATGGTTCCCCACTATCAAATTCATCATCAGGTCAAGATATGTTCCTCATCTAATGCTAATCGGATTAAGCGGAATCTATCTTTATGCTCCTATCAGGGTCATGAGGCAAGCTGGGAGTAAACATGTCATACCACGAGTCTCCAAGATGGTTCATTACAAAACAGATTTCCAAGGAAATGTCATTCCATTCAAGTTCGAGGCACAACACATGTGTCATCAAAAGATTTTTGTGGAGAAAGATACCATCGAGCCAAACAGGTATCATGCTGGCCATATGTACTTCTACCCATCATGGTTGGTCGATGACATAGCAGGAGAGGTCAAGCCAGGGGTTGATTTGAGGAATAGGGTCATAGACGATGCTGTTGAAGCACAAGTCAAATACAGGAGGTTGCGCAAAAGGGTCTTTGAATTCGAGTTCAGGCATTTGGAACAATATAAAATGGACATGGAAGCAATCAATAAATGGAGGGGAATCTCTACTAAATCAATAAAAAGGTTGGAATATTTGGAGCAGGGTTTGATGGAACTTGAGGGACAAATGAGGAAAAGAGTCTCGGATTGTCAGAATGCAGAGGGCAATGAAGGAGGACATTTAGCAAGGACGTATCTGCTATTGGACATGCGCGACCTGGGGAATCTGATTGACTGGGCTAAGAAGGCCAAGCTTGGGGAAGGTCCCTCTGGGACCACATAGATTAGGGGTGATGTTTTCTAGATTCGTTTTAGAATTTGATTGTAATAAGGCAAATGCCACTAGTGACTCTTTATAATTATTATCGTTTTAGTAGAGATTTGGTCTATTTATCATATTAATGAAATGATACAGTTATCGGCATTGAGTTTTCTCCAAAGATATATGTCGCTAGGCCTACCTCGGGCACGATGAGGTCCCCAAATTAGGATGTGAATTATTGCATGACTTTGTGAAACATGTTTAATATCGCAAACACTCTTTTAATATTCCTTACTAACTTGGTTACCTTTTGCTTTTTCTTTCTTTTGATTATTCCGATCCCCTAAGGTTGGTTTGTGCATATTGGCATCATCGGCATATCATACCAGATCTAGAGGTCCCCCACCTCCTCTTCCTCCAAGTGATCCTAAGAAAAAAGGAAAGGTTAAGATGGATGATCTGAGCGGTATCAGGAAAGACAACGCTACACATGTAGAGAATGTTGAGACTTCGGATGGTCGGAGTACTCCGGCACAGAAAGACTTGGTTTTACGATTAGAGCAAAAGATACTGGAGTTACAAGGGGAACTTGAACAGGTCCGTAACTTGGCAAACCTTTCCCTTACCCTGAATGTTCCTGACATCAACCAACAAAATGCCCAAAACTCAACACCTCCTAAAAACACACAAAACCAGCCCCCGCAAAATCCTCCCACATCTCATTAATACGTCATGCCTCCCCAAAATCCTAATACTTCACCAGCACCAACTCCTCCATAACATCATCATCATCCGACCAAGTACCCACAAACTACCACATACCATACTCCTTAGAATGCACCACAGCCTACTCCTGACCCACAAAGCTCAACCAATGACCACCATTACGCCCAGATTCCCGGAGTCCACCAAAGCATCCTATATATGTCGAAACCTTGCCCCACACCCCACAACAGACCCTATACATACCGAATCCACCGAGAAGGACCTGCTCATCAAGAACATGGCAGAGGAACTCAAGAAACTTACCAGAAGGGTTCAAAATATTGAAGGGGGCAAAGGCGTTGAGGGTTTGAATTATGAAGATTTGTGTATTCAGCCGGACGTAGAACTTCTAGAGGGTTATAAACCTCCCAAGTTTGAAATCTTCGATGGAACAGGTGATCCGAAGGTGCACTTGAGAACATATTGTGACAAGCTTATAGGAGTGGGAAAGGATGAAAGAATCCACATGAAGCTGTTCATGAGAACCCTCACTGGAGACGCGTGTCTTGGTACATCAGTCAGAACCCAAAGAAATGGGTTAATTGGATAAGCATGGCATCAGATTTCATGGATCGGTTCAGGTTTAACACAGAAAACACACCAGATGTTTTCTATATTCAAAATTGCAAGAAGAAGCCAACGGAAACTTTTCGTAATATGCTACTCGGTGAAGGTCTGAAGATGCAAAAGTAAGGCCAGCGCTGGAAGAAGAACAGATGAATAAGTTCTTCGTTAGAACTCAGGATCCATAATACTACGAAAGATTGATGGTTATTGAGAACCATAAATTTTCTGATATCATCAAGTTGGGAGAGAGAATAGAAGAAGAGATCAAAAGCGAAATGGTGACAAATTTTGAAGCACTCCAAGCTATAAATAAGGCCCTGCAGTCAGGAGGTATCTCCAAGAAGAAAGAAATAGGTGCAGTAATGGTAGCCCAAGGTCCGAAGTCTCCTCTCACATACCAAACACCTCCACCCATATATAAGCCTTCACCTCCCTGATACCGACAACCTGCCACCACTTACCATACCTATAACACCCAAACCGCATACTACCACTCATCACCAGCCCGCCAAAACTACCAAAAACCAAGACCAAATTTCGACCGCAGACCACCCAGACAATACACCCCAATTGTTGAACCTATAGACCAACTGTACGAGAGACTGAAGGTTGCCGATTATATCACTCCCATTCCCGCTGTCGCCATGGAAAATTCCTCTAAATTGGTCATTCCAAAAAAGACATGTGCCTATCACTCAAGCATGAAAGGTCATACCATTGATGAGTGTCATACTTTGAAGGATAAGATTCAGACATTAATCGACACCAAAGTCATACAGACAAATAAGGTTGCACCCAATGTCCGTAACAATCCTCTCCCGAATCACAGGGGAGGAGGGGTAAACATGATAGAGACCGATGAAGAATGGGATTCAGAGGGGTCAATTGGACTCATTTGAGAAGGGGATAATCCTGAAACATATCCAGTCACTCTCACACCTATCATGGTACAAACTCAGGCACCAATTGAAGTTGAGGTAGCTGCACCAACTCCGTTTGAGGTTGAAGTAACAACACCCTTCACCGTGATGGTAGACCCTACACCGTCTTATAAATCTAATGCTATACCATGGGATTATGTTGTAGAAGCAAGAAGGAAAGGAAAAGGGAAAATGAAAGAAACTAGTGCAGCATAAGGTATGACCAGAACTGGTAGGGTTTACATGCCCGAGCATTTAGGGGGAACAAGTAAAGAAGCCGCTTCCAGGCACCCCATCATTGAAACCGGCCCGGATGATCTTTAGAGAAAGGTGCAAGCAAGGGAGTATTCTGTGGTTGTTCATTTGAATAAAACCGCCGCTCAAATATCCATTCTATCACTACTACAGAATTTGGAGGCACACAGGAATGCGTTGATGAAAGTGTTGAATGAGGCTTATTTACCCAATAACATTACCAGTGGAGAAATGGCCAATATGATAGTACAAGTGTTGGAAAGCCACAAGATCATTTTTCATGAAGACGAGCTACCACCAGAAGGACTAGGTCAAAACAGGGCACTGCATATCATAGTGTAGTTTGAGGATAAGTTCATTGCCAGAGTCCTGATAGATGGGGTTTCGAGGCTTAACATATGTCCACTAACTACTCTGAAAAGATTAGGTAAAGGCTTGCACGAGATACGAGCAGGAAGTATGAATGTGAAAGCATTTGATGGGTCTCAAAGGGCCATAATTGGGGAAACCAACCTCATCCTACAGATGGACCCAACCTGGTTTGATGTTGAGTTTCAAGTGTTGGACATATCTACTACCTACAACCTATTGTTGGGACGAACTTGGATACATGCCACTGGGGCCGTAGCTTCTACTCTACATTAGGTCGTGAAGTTTGAGTGGAACCATCAGGAAGTGATCATCCATGGGGACAGAAGTAATCCCATTTACACCAGTCAAACCTTTCCAGTCATCGAGAATAGAAGGAAGTTGGGTGGAGAAACATACCATCGCATCGAGCGCGTCAACGTAATTGAAAAGGACAAATGGTGGAGCGGTAAGATAGAAGGCATATTGGATGGACAGGATATGACCCTGGCAAAGGTCGTGGTAAGGATCTCCAGGGGATCAGCAAACCAATATAGCTAAAGCGTCACAACACAACGTTTGGGCTTGGGTATGAATACACCTAGCACGGGTATCAGAATTTGTCACCACCATGGCGTGGTCCTTATTACCTGCTAGAGCAACCAGTACCACATTTTAGCCAGTCATTTCACCAAGCTAACATGCTGTGGGAGTCCAAAGAAGATGAAGTTCTAGCTAGTATAAGGATTCTGTTTTTAGATGATGAAGACACAGATTGTAGTGCCATAGTTGAGGAGGAGGAGAAGGAAGGCCTCATTATTTAGACCGTGGAGAAGGGAACTGTTCTCAAGAACTGGACTGGTGCACCATCAAGGCCCCGTCGAGTTCCTAGCATTATTATTACCTATCCCGATGCACTTACGACTGTGACATGTAATGAGACAACACAACATAAGGGTAATGATTCAGAGGATCTGGAAGAAGATATAATACCCGAGGAAATTGTCAGAAGAGTGGAAAACCTTGCAAAAAAACCTAAGTCCAATTTGGATGAGACTGAAACAATTAATCTAGGAGACTCCAAATCAGTCAAGAAAACAACCATCAGAGAAAGAAGAATACACTCGTTTCCTGAAGGAATATGAGGATATCTTTTCATGGTCCTATGATGATATGACCAGTTTGAGCACGTCCATAGAGGCTCATAAACTACCTACCAACCCAATGTGTCCACTGGTAAAGCAGAAGCTCAAAATGTTCAAGCCAGATATGAGTTTGAAAATCAAAGAAGAAGTCACCAAGCAGATCAAAGCTAAGGTTCTTAGAGTGGTTGAATATCCAACTTGGTTAGCTAACATCGTGCCAGTTTCAAAGAAGGATGGGAAAGTCAGAGTATGCGTTGATTATCGGGACCTAAACAAAACAAGTCCCAAAGATGATTTCCCGTTACCCAACATACACATACTGATCGACAACTGTGCAAAGCATGAATTCCAATCCTTTGTGGATTGCTTCGTGGGATATCATCAGATCTGGATGGATGAAGAGGATGCCGAAAAGACAACCTTTATCACACCATGGGGGGGGGGAGGGGTGTACTGCTTTAAAATGATGTCATTTGGTCTGAAGAATGCTGGGGACACTTATATGAATTCCATGACAACTATTTTCAACGACATGATACATAAGGAGATAGAGGTATATATGGATGACATCATCATCAAATCCAAGAAAAGTACATATCACATAACAGAGTTGAGGAAATTCTTTGATCGGCATCGGAGGTACAATTTGAAATTAAATCCTGCAAAATGTGCCTTCGGGGTCCCCGCAGGAAAATTATTAGGATTCATCGTCAGCCGCCGAGGAATTGAGCTAGACCCATCAAAGGTCAAGGCTATCGAGGATTTGCCACCTCTAAGGAACAAGAAAGATGTGATGAGCTTCTTGGGATGTCTTAATTACGTCAGCCGCTTCATAGCACAATCAACTATTATCTGTGAGCCGATTTTCAAAATGCCAAAGAAGGATGCCGCAACCAATTGGACTATAGATTGTCAGAATGCTTTTGACAAAATCAAAGAATATTTGTCCACACCGCCAGTCCTGGTCCCGCCAGAACCTGGTAGACCACTGCTACTCTATCTCTCCGTATTAGATAGGGCTTTCAGTTGTGTTTTGGGACAACACGACGAGACGGGAAGGAAAGAATAGGCCATATACTATCTGAATAAAAAGTTCACACCCTACAAAGCATGATATTCTTTGCTGGAATGCACCTGCTGTGCTTTGACCTGGATAGCCCAGAAATTAAGGCATTACTTCTGTGCCTATACAACATATCTTATACCAAGGATGGATCCTCTGAAGTACATCTCCAGAAACCTATACCTACAGGGAAGCTGACAAAATGGCAGATATTGTTGAGTGAATTCGATATCGTCTGTATGGCTCAGAAGGCGGTTAAGGGACAAGAATTAGCGGATCATCTTGCGGAAAATCCTGTAGAAGGAGAATAAGAACCACTAAAAAAATATTTTCCTGATGAGGAAGTGTCATTCATAGGAGAAGATATCGCCGAAGCCTACGACGGGTGGAGAATGTTTTTCGATGGAGCTGTAAACTTCAAAGGAGTGGGTACTAGAGCTGTTTTGGTGTCAGAAACAGGTCAACAGTATCCGGTATCCACGAAACTTAGATTTCCATGCACCAATAATATGGTAGAATATGAGGCTTGCATATTGGGGCTCCATTTGGCCGTTGACATGAATATCTAGGAATTACTAGTAATTGGTGATTCAGATCTTCTAGTAAATTAGGTGCAGGGAGAATGGGCTACAAAGAATACCAAGATATTACCATATCTATATCATGTGCAAGAGATGATGATGAGGTTCACAAAGATAGAGTTTATATATGTCCCGAGAATCCAGAATGAGTTCGAAGATGCATTGGCCACTTTGTCCTCCATGATACAACATCCGGAAAAGAATTTCATCGACCCCATTTCGGTAAGAATTCCTAATCAGCCAGCTTACTGCGCTCATGTTGAAGAAGAAGCAGACGGGAACCCATGGTTCCATGATATCAAGGAGTACTTGGCAAAAAGAGAGTACCCGGAGCATGCAAATCATACTAAAAAATGCATGCTCCGAAGATTGTCCAACCATTTCTTTCAAAATGGAGGAATTATGTACAGAAGGACTCCAGACTTAGGGTTATTACGGTGTGTTGACGCGAAGGAAGCTTCCAAACTGCTTGAAGAGATACACTCTAGAACTTGCGGACCATACATGAATGGTTTCATTTTAGCCAAGAAGGTACTGAGGGTAGGTTATTTTTGGATGACTATGGAAACAGAGTGCATCGAGTATGTCTAGAAATGTCATCAGTTCCAAATAAACGCAAATATGATACGGGTGCCACCAAATGAACTCAATGCAACGAGTGCACCTTGGCCTTTTGCCGCTTAGGGAATGGACGTCATTGGACCAATCGAGCCCGCCGCTTAAAACGGGCACAAATTCATTTTAGTAGCCATAGAATACTTCACAAAATAGGTCAAAGCTGCATCCTACAAAGCTGTAACCAAGAAAGTCATCGCAGATTTTGTCAGAAATCGTATTATTTTCTGATTCGGGGTTCCTGAGTGCATCATCACCGATAATGCCGCCAATCTCAACAGTGACCTAATGAAAGCTATGTGCGAGACCTTCAAAATCAAGCACAAGAATTAAACAGCATACATGCCTCACGTGAATGGAGCCGTGAAGTCCACAAACAAGAATATCAAGAAAATACTGAGGAAGATGGTAGACAACAATAAGCAATGGCACGAGAGTTTGCCATTTGCCTTATTTGGATACCGGACTACAGTCCACACGTCGAGCGAGGCAACTGCTTACCTATTGGTCTACGGTACTGAAGCCGCCATTCCCACCGAGGTAGAAATTCCCTCCTTGAGAATTATACAGGAAGCTGAACTCAGTGATGCAGAGTGGGTAAGAGTCGCTATGAACAATTAGCTCTCATTGACGGGAAAAGAATGAATGCAGTGTGTCATGGTCAACTTTGTTAGAACAGAATGTCCAGAGCTTTCAACAAAAGGGTCAAACCTAGACAGTTTGCACCAGGGCAACTGGTGCTGAAATGAATCTTTTCACATCAGGATGAAGCCAAAGGAAAATTCTTACCCAACTGGCAAGGACCCTATATGGTTCATAGAGTACTAACAGGAGGAGCACTCATACTCGTAGAAATAGATGTAGAGATTTGGCCAAAGACTATCAACTTAGATGCAGTCAAAAGATAATATGTTTAAAGCTGTTTACATTTATTCAATTGATGTAAATGAACTACGCTTGACCTGATTCTCGTTTAAGAGGGGATACGTAGGCAACCCTGTGGGTTCGGTCACAATTCAAGAAAATTCTCATTTTCCCCACAATCGGAAACTGGGGCAGAATTGTGAGGAGGACCCTCAAAATTTCGGGGCAAGCTCAGCCAACGGCATCGCGTGCGGAATATCTAGAGAATCGTCTGAATAACTGGGGCAGAATTTTGAGGAGGACCCTCAAAATTCTATGGCTAGAAGGTTGCAATGTCTCTGATAATGTCACAGTTATTGGTTCATCTAATTTATCCAATATTGCATACTAATGTATTTTAAATAACTACATTCATCATATGCACGCACATTTTTGAAAACATTATTGTTAAGAAACAGCCAGATGCTACCCGTGGTAACTCAAGAAGGACTTAGATACAGAGTAAAACAAAGCAGGCAGGTGGAGGCACGAACCAATCTTCCATCGTAAAACTCACGATTCTCTTTTGGATGCAGGAACAAGAAGCATTCTCAAATTAGGGCACACTCGGAATCACTATCTTCATATTAACAAAGTTGCCAAACGTAAACATATCTCCAGCTAAGAAATACTCTGCTATCACTCATTTCCTTTTCCTGATTAAGGCTAAGCATTGCCTTTTCCTTGCATAAGGCCAAGCTCCGCCTTTCCTATTGCAGGAGACTAAGCATTGTCTCCATCTTCCTTGAGGCTAATCCCTTCCTCCTTAATCGCGTGAGACTAAGAATTGTCTCCTATTTTGCATGAGGCTAAGCCCTGCCTCCTCAACTACATGAGACTAAGCACTGTCTCCTATTGCATGAGACTTAGCATTGTCTCCCATCTTGTATGAGGCTAATCCTTGCCTCCTCAATCGTACAAGGCCAATCTCTGCCTTTCATATTGCACGAGACTAAGCATTGTCTCCATCTTGCATGAGGCTAAGCCTTGCCTCCTTAATCACATGAGACTAAGAATTGTGTCCTATTTTGCATGAGGTTAAGCCCTGCCTCCTCAACTGCATGAGACTAAGCATTGTCTCCTATTGCATGAGACTAAGCATTGTCTCCCATATTGCATGAGGCTAATACTTTCCTCCTCAATTGCACAAGGCCAAGCTCTGCCTTTCCTACTGCATGAGACTAAGCATTGTCTCCCATATTGCATGAGGCTAATACTTTCCTCCTCAATTGCACAAGGCCAAGCTCTGCCTTTCCTACTGCATGAGACTAAGCATTGTCTCCCATATTGCATGAGGCTAATACTTTCCTCCTCAATTGCACAAGGCCAAGCTCTGCCTTTCCTACTGCATGAGACTAAGCATTGTCTCCCATATTGCATGAGGCTAATACTTTCCTCCTCAATTGCACAAGGCCAAGCTCTGCCTTTCCTACTGCATGAGACTAAGCATTGTCTCCCATATTGCATGAGGCTAATACTTTCCTCCTCAATTGCACAAGGCCAAGCTCTGCCTTTCCTACTGCATGAGACTAAGCATTGTCTCCATTTTGCATGAGGCTAAGATCTGCCTCCTTAATTGCACAAGGCTAAGCTCTGCCTTTCCAATTGCATGAGACTAAGCACTGTCCCCATCTTTGCATGAGGCTAAGCCCTGCCTCCTTAATTGCATAAGGCTAAGCATTGCCTTCCCCCGCACGAGACTAGGCATTGTCTCCATTCTTTCACGAGACTAAGCATTGTCTCTCCTTACCTAACTACAAATGCTAGGCTATTTGAAACCTTGCACTATTCTCTACCTCGGTGCTAAGCTCTGCCACCGATCCTACATGAGACTAAGCTCTGTCTTGTTTCATGTCAAGCATCATGTCTTTGCATCTCGTGGGATGAAGCATAGCCAAATTTTCCGAAGGCGTCATAGTCCGAAGGCATCATCCTCATAACCGGAAGACACCATGCCATGGCATGGGGATCTCTCAATATTGCACATCATTATTCAAAGGCATCATAGTTCAGAGGCACCATCTTTATAGCCCGAGAACATTATTTCGTGGCCTGCGAATCCCTTATCATGCAATTCATAGCCCAGGACATCATGGTCTAAGGGCACCATCCTCATCGTCCAAAGATAGCTTTCATGGTCCCAAGGAAATTTGCATCATGTTTAATTTCTCGCAATAATCCATATATACTTGCATGCATTGTGTTTTAAGTTTGAAGGTAATCCAGTAAGTAATCGTTCTCCTAACGGGAGCAACTTTGCTCCCATTTCCGTTCAACGTTCATATCTTGCAATTATTTCAAAGGTAACCAACCACCGTCTGTTACCCATTTCCATCTGATAGCTGTTCAAATACCCATAACTATTCCCAGAATATCTTGTCCGTTCTTACAATAACTCCATCGGCTTATTCCAGAACTACACATAGCCTGATTCCTGTAAAACCATGGATATGTAGGCAGTTCAGAAACTAGGGTCCGACCTATATTTTCAAAATTACCCCTTTTGGTCAAAATCGATCATCATTGCTTTACCCGACAACTCTTTCATCCTTCCTGGGTAAAGAGGGACAGCTGTTGATACTCGATTTTTCCCTCATATTTTCCATATATATATATATATATATATATACACACTTTCAAAATAGCGCATATGCATCATCATTTGATTTACAAGCACTGCTCGGAGCCCATTCTCAAGGCTCTTGTGAAATCCGAAGCATCGGAGATTTAGGGTTTTTGCTACTACACTCTGTACTCTTTTAATTCTGCTACTGGTTAGTGTTTAAACCTTCATAATGTTTAGTTTCTTTCCTTCTTTCTGTACATGTATCTGAACTTTGGTCCAATTATTATTGTGTTCATCTTTGATATCATTCTGTGTTAATTGATGCCTGAGAATAGTCTATTGTTCATGTCATTCTTTACCATAATTTGCACCCTGTGATCTCTTATCTCCTAGGATTAGTTCTATACCCATGTAGTACCTTAATATTTTAATTTGGACTTTAGTATTGAGGTTGTATGTTGTTTTGTATGTTATGATTAGATAATGCCCTAGCTCTATGAGAACCCCTTTACTTGAATAAACTTTCAATGAGTCCTGTGTATATTGGAGTGTTTTAAGACCTGTTCAAACTCATTTCATGCTGTCCTAGATTTCCAATTCTATTTTCTAAAACTTTTGTGATAACATGTTTCCTAGTATGTCTTGGTCTATCTACTGTTCTGTCCTTTCTGTGGTTATCAACATGTGTATCCCTCTATTGTGTTCAAGTGTTGATTAATGTGGCATTAGGTTAGACTAAGTTTAATTTAGACCCTTAGATGTCCACCAGTGCAACCTATGTATGCTTGCAAACTTGTCTCTTCTCCTAATTCCTATGATGTTTGCTTTTGTGATACTTTGCTATGTGCACCTTGCTAAACCTACTGGCTTGCTTGATTATTTGTGCTGTATGGTCAGTTCAGTGATTTCTATCTACCCTTATTACTTGTTACTTTGACATTCAAATTCCTATTCCTAGCCGACTGAAAGCCAAGGCTATCTAGGCTCTGTTGTTAGCCTCCCTAGTGTGAGCACTCCTTGGGGTCCAATTGAGGCCCTTGTGAACTTTGACACACTGGGGTTAGGCTCTAGTCATTCTTCAACTTCTAAAAAAAACTGTCCCTAATACCCTACCTCCCTATCATGTATTGTGTTGATTCCAAGTGATGCAATAGTTGGTGTTGTGGCTCACTAAAGGGCAAAAATATTGAAGGCCCAGCAAGGCTGGGTATTTAGTTGTTTATTTGGGCATGTTATAGGCCTGTCTATTGCCATGTAATATTACTTTTTTACTTGATAATCTGGGCCTGTAATAATACTCTGTATAAACAATCGGGGTGTTAATGAAAAGGGAATAGGTAGAATTCTAAATCTATATGCTATGGGTAGATAACATGCCTATAGGACTTGACAATGTGTTTGCTACATGTGTTGTTCGATTACATGAGCCCTATAGAAATTATGATATTAGGAGAAGCACACACACACCCTACTTTTTTTTCTATTCAGACGCTATGTCTACTATTGTGTGGTTATAGACAACATATCCATATGAAGTGAGCACTTTGCATGACTACTCAGTTATTCACTAGAAAGAATTCATATAGGAGTTTAATATGTATAAAATCAGCGCAAACTGTTAACCTTTAGAAAGCATGCCTATAGGAGCTAAATATATGAGAATCTGTCCCAATCACCAGTCTCTAGAAATTATGTCTATAAGACCTCACTACTCGCTCTTCAAACGCTGTCAACCACATGATTATTAGGAGGCATAAGTAATTTTGAGCATTTCCAATAGGTTTAATGTCCCTATTGCGTAAATCACCTAGAGATAATGTTTATAGTTTTATTAACTTATAACATCCGCATGTAATACCGAATACTCCTAAACTGTACAGTCGCTTAGAAATCATGTCTATAGGTTTCACGACCCCCCTATAATCTGCAAATCAGTTAACTTGGGACAACATCACCACATATACGATATTGAATTCAGCATCACCTAGAATCCATGCATATAGGACCCTAAGTCTCAAATTCTGAAACTATGTATTGCTTAAACTACCCGCGTGCATTTGTTTGTTTATGTGTGGAGGCTAACTTAAGCCCTTAATTTCCTTTTCATGAAGTCCAACTTGTTTTTGTATGTCGCCTAGTTTTACCATTTTTGAGAAGCCTAAGTAAAGTATAGAACTACCCAAATAGAGGTCCAAAGCCTCCTGGACCGTAGGCATGGGACGGGTAGTGCACGCATAGGGTACGACTTAGAATTGACTAGTAAGTTTTAGGTAAAAAAAACTTAAAGATAGTAATCGGGTAGCAGGAGATGATAGTTTGTGCCTGCTGAATAATATGAGTAACACCCTATCTTGAGGGAGTTACGAAGTATTATTTATGTTGCACGGGTTGATCATTTAGGCTAAAAAACTTAGGACCCCCTACCTTTTTTTAAAGTCAATCATTTTATTTGTCCGAATTGCGTCCCTTCTCTTGGACTAATTCATATAATTCGAGTTCGGCTAGGACCCACCATTATAGACCTCGAGGGGTACTTAACACCTTCTCCTCAAGGTAATTTGAGCCCTTACCCGATCTTTGGTGACACAACTGGTTAATCCAGAGTTATTTGCAAAATAGGTGCCCTAACGCACCTTAATCCGTTAAGTTGCGACTCTCTCTTTTCACACCCTTCCTTTTAAAAGAGTTGTCACGACGTCGAAGCGCGACTTTCGCAATAAAATGGGGCATGACAGTATTGATCCTCCATCCTTTGTTTGTTTCAGCAACTCAATGGATCCTTTTGCGCCCCTGTTTGCTCGCGAAAAATGTGTTTCGAGATGTGACAACTCTTTTAAAGTAAGGTAATTAAAAGAGAAGAGTCGCCAACTAACAATTTTTAAGGTGTGTTAGGGCACCTATTTGCGAATAACTCTGTTTGACTAATCTACGTCACCAAAGATCGGGTAAGGGCTCAAGTTACCTCAAAGAGAAGGTGTTAGGTACTCCTCGAGGTCCATGATTGTGGGTCCTGGTTGAACTTAAGATTATGTGGATTATGTTTATGCTAGGTGATCAAATAAACCAAGGATTTCAAAAGTCACAGAGCTTTATTAAAGCATGATTAATACAGATCCTAGTGCGAATATAGGGATACGACTATTTATATCTAATAACAACATAAAAAGAAGAGGGGGTCCTAATTCTTTTAGCCTATAGGATCACCCCGTGTAACATAAATTATACTTCGTAACTCCCTCAAGATGGGGTGTTACTCATATTATTCAGCGGGCATAGACTATCATCTCCTGCTACCCTATTACTATGTTAAAGTTGTTACCTAAAAGCGTTCTAATTCAATTATAGGTCGTACCCTATGCGTGCACTATCCGTCCCATACCTATGGTCTAGGAGGTTTTGGACCTCTATTTGGGTGGTTCTAGACCTTATTTAGGCTGCTCAGAAATGTCAAAACTAGTCGACATACAAAAACATATTGGAAGTCAAGTATGGACAATTAATGGCTCAAGTTCGCCTCCACACTTAAGCAACAAATGCACGCAAGACAAGTTTTCATGTTAGGCAATTCCGAATTAAGAACCTTAAGCCCTATAGACATGATTTCTATGTGACAAGGCATCGAAGCACACAAGCAGCTTCAGAGGCCAGGCACTGCTCATAGACAGGATCATACATGCTGATTATTAAGAATACAGGTTTCCAGTTATTAACCATGTGGAGTCATAATTCATGAGCATTCTAGGATTTACTACAAGTAATAGTCTGAAAGGAATACAAATATTTGAATGAAAGAAACAGTAAAACAGAATGATAGACGGGGACTTCAAGGTCTGTGAACGACGACAAATCTACCTTGAGTCTCCGGATAACCGGTCCTACAGCTAAAAATCTCGATCAACCCGAGCCGGTACCAAAATCTGCACACAAAGTGCAGAGTGCAGTATCATTACAACCGACCCCATGTACTGGTAAGTGTCGAGCCTAACCTCGACGAAGTAGTGACGAGGCTAAGGCAAGGCACCTACAAATCAACCTATACAATTTAACAGTGTATATACAAATAATAGAAATAAAGAGCTAGACAACAATTATCGGGAGTGGGAAACATGCAGAGGGAAATACGAGATAAAGAATTACAGCAGAATNGGAAACATGCTGGGGGAAATACGAGATAAAGAACTACATTAGAATGATAACTGGAACAACCAATATATTATGAATCCATAGGAACACGAATACAGTAAAGGAAAAATACACGACATCACCCTTCGTGCTTTTACTCTCAATCTCACCATAAAATCAATAGAAAAGTCATGGCATCACCCTTCGTGCATTAACTCTCATATCATGGCACGACATCACCCTTCGCGCATTAACACTCACAATATGGAATGGCATCACCCTTCGTGCTTTTACACTCACAATATGGCACGACATTACCCTTCGTTCTTTTACACTCACAATATGGCACGACATCACTCTTCGTGCATTAACACTCACAAAAGGGCACGACATCACCCTTCGTGCATTAACACTCTCCCTTACTATAACACAATGCATAAATAACAACAGGGAGATAAAATAACAAGTACAAGCCTTACTTCAACATTTGGTTCCAAAATATCAATCTCAACTTTGAAATAAATACTAAATTATCACCAGGAAATACATAAACATGATAAGAACGATCAATTTAACAACACTAGTATAAATACGTAGTAATTAGGCATAGGAAAGAGACTGTATACGAAAAATGGAAGAAACAAGGAAAACAGGTAAATTGGCGGCGCATAAGTACTCGTCACCTCACATATACACCGCTCACATGAATTTCACGTAGTAAATAGACTAACGTTCCTAATTCTCTCAAGTCAGGGTTAGACACAACACTTACCTTGTTCCGAAGGCCACTTAATTCTCAAACACAGCTTTTCCTCTACAATTCACCTCCAAATCACTCGTATCTATTAAAAAATGACTCAATAAGATCAAATATTGCTAAAGGAATCAATTATATTGCATAAATTAAACTTCCTAAGTTTTCCTCTAAAAAAGTCAAAACATCTACCTCGGGCCCGCTTGGTCAAAACCCGAGGTTCAGACCAAAATCCATTTACCCATTCACCTCCGAGCCCGAATATGTAATTGGTTTTGAAATCCGACCTCAAATTGAGGTCTAAATCCCCAAATTTCTGAAATCCCTAGTTTCTACCCTAACCCCTAATTCTACCATGAAAACTCTAGATTTTAGGTTGATAATTCATGAAATGTAATGAGTAATTAAAAGAAAATGGTTTGGAATCACTTACCAACACTTTGGGGAAGAAATGGCTCTTGAAAAATCGCCTCTCACCGTTTGGTTTTTGAGAAAAATGATTTTTTTGGCTAAATCCCGTGTTTGGATTCTGTTAAGTGCTGGGTGATAGTGTGCATCACGTTCGCATAGAGCATTAGCTGCCAAGCCTTCGCGTTCGCAAGACCGAGCTCGCTTTCGCGATGGTTACCCCCCTGTCCTTCGCGTTCACGATAAAGGAACGACCAACCAGGTCCCCAAGTGCTTCGCATTCGTGATAAGCCGGTAGCGTTTGCGAAAGGTAATTCCCCCATCACTTCGCGTTCGCGTAGAAGAAGGACATGCCAGAACACCTGCTACAGCAAAATACCAAATTTTCTAAGTCCAAAATATCCCGTGGCCTATCCGAAACTCACCCGAGCCCTAGGGGCTCCAAACCAAACATGCGCACAAGTCTAAAAATATCATACGAACTTGCTCGCGCGATCCAATCGCCACATTAACACCTAGAACTACGAATTTAGGATCAAATCAAATGAAGTTCTCAAGAAAACAACCTGACGCCTGAATCATGTCAAACCAACTCTGTTTCTAACCAAATTGCACATATAAGTCGTAAATATTATAATGAACCTGTACCGGGCTCCGGAACCAAAACACGGACCCGGTACTAACAATGCCAAACATCAATCAATTCTTTAAAACAAATAATTTTCAGACTTTTAATTTTCATCAAAAATTAATAACTCGAGCTAGGGACCTCCGAATTCGATTCCGGGCATACGCCCAGGTCCCATAATTTGATACGGAACCACCGGGACCGTCAAAATACGGATCTTGGTCCGTTTTAAAAAAATGTTGACCCAAGTCAACTAAAATTAATTTTTAAGACATAAATTCTTTCTTTCATCAATGTTTAACATAAACGCTTTCTGAAAATATGCCCGGACTGCGCATGCAAATCGAGAAGGATAAAAATAAGATTTTTAGTGCTTAAGTGCGCATAATCGAGTTCTAAAACATAAGATGACCTTTTGGGTCATCACATTCTCCAACTCTAAAAAATCCGTTCGCCCTCGAACAACATAGAAAAGTACCTGGGCTGGTGAAAAGGTGGGGATATCTACTCTGCATATCGGACTCGGACTCCCAAGTGGCTGCCTCAACAGGCTGACCTCTCTACTGCACTCGAACTGAAGGGTAACTCTTTGATCTCAACTTGCGAACTTTCCCGGCTAGGATAGCCACCGGCTCCTCCTCGTAAGTCACATCCTTGTCCAACTGGACTGAGCTGAAATCTAACACATGGGACGGATCACCGTGATACTTTCGAAGCATGCACACATGGAATATCAGATGAACAACTGCTAAACTAGGTGGCAACGCAAACCTCTAAGCCACCTCTCCCACTCTCTCTAGAATCTCAAAAGGTCTGATATACCTATGTCTCAACTTGCCCTTCTTTTCGAACCTCATTACACCCTTCATGGGTGATACCTGAAGTAACACTCTCTCTCCGACCATGAATACAACATCACGAACTCTGCGATCCGCATAACTCTTCTGCCTGGACTGAGCTGTGTGCAGTCGATCTTGAATAATCTTGACCTTATCCAAGGAATCCTATACTAAGTCTGTGTCCAACAATCGAGCCTCTCCCGGCTTGAACCACCCAACTGGCGACTGGCACCGCCTACCATATAATGCCTCATAGGGAGCCATCTGAATGCTCGAATGGTAGCTGTTGTTGTAGGCAAACTCTGCAAGGGGAAAGAACTGATCCCACGATCCCCCGAAGTCTATAACACATGCGCGGAGCATATCTTCCAAGATCTAAATAGTGTGCTCAGACTGCCCGTCCGTCGGGGGATGAAATGTTGTGCTTAACTTAACCCGCACACCCAACTCACGCTGTACTGCCCTCCAGAAGTGCGAGGTGAAGTACATACCTCCATCATATATGATAGACACGGGCACACCATGAAGACGGACGATCTCGCGAATGTAAATCTCGGCCAACCGCTCTGAAGAATAGGTAACCGCCACAGGAATGAATGTTGATACCCGGGTTTATGTGTGGAGGCTAACTTAAGCCCTTAATTTCCTTTTCATGACGTCCAACTTGTTTTTGTATGTCGCCTAGTTTTACCATTTTTGAGAAGCCTAAGTAAAGTATAGAACTACCCAAATAGAGGTCCAAATCCTCCTGGACCGTAGGCATGGGACGGGTAGTGCACGCATAGGGTACGACTTAGAATTGACTAGTACGTTTTAGGTAAAAAAACTTAAAGATAGTAATCGGGTAGCAGGAGATGATAGTTTGTGCCTGCTGAATAATATGAGTAACACCCTATCTTGAGGGAGTTACGAAGTATTATTTATGTTGCACGGGTTGATCATTTAGGCTAAAAAACTTAGGACCCCCTACCTTTTTTTAAAGTCAATCATTTTATTTGTCCGAATTGCGTCCCTTCTCTTGGACTAATTCATATAATTCGAGTTCGGCTAGGACCCACCATTATAGACCTCGAGGGGTACTTAACACCTTCTCCTCAAGGTAATTTGAGCCCTTACCCGATCTTTGGTGACACAACTGGTTAATCCAGAGTTATTTGCAAAATAGGTGCCCTAACGCACCTTAATCCGTTAAGTTGCGACTCTCTCTTTTCACACCCTTCCTTTTAAAAGAGTTGTCACGACGTCGAAGCGCGACTTTCACAATAAAATGGGGCACAACAGTATTGATCCTCCATCCTTTGTTTGTTTCAGCAACTCAATGGATCCTTTTGCGCCCCTGTTTTCTCGCGAAAAACGGGTTTCGAGATGTGATAACTCTTTTAAAGTAAGGTAATTAAAAGAGAAGAGTCGCCAACTAACAATTTTTAAGGTGTGTTAGGGCACCTATTTGCGAATAACTCTGTTTGACTAATCTACGTCACCGAAGATCGGGTAAGGGCTCAAGTTACCTCAAAGAGAAGGTGTTAGGTACTCCTCGAGGTCCACGATTGTGGGTCCTGGTTGAACTTAAGATTATGTGGATTATGTTTATGCTAGGTGATCAAATAAACCAAGGATTTCAAAAGTCACAGAGCTTTATTAAAGCATGATTAATACAGATCCTAGTGCGAATATAGGGATACGACTATTTAGATCTAATAACGACATACAAAGAAGAGGGGGTCCTAATTCTTTTAGCCTAAAGGATCACCCCGTGTAACATAAATAATACTTCGTAACTCCCTCAAGATGGGGTGTTACTCATATTATTCAGCGGGCA
>AWOL01S0092493.1:0-31631 GCA_000715115.1 Nicotiana otophora | reverse complement strand
TTTGGTCCTACATTAGTTTGCTTACGACGCATTTTTTACGTACGAAAATATAGGGTGTAACAACTGGACATATGTGTACCTACACAAAGAATGTAGCAAATATAGTATGAGTACGTAAATCAACGCATACCCAGTAAGTATCTAGCCTAACCCCAGAGAAGTAGTGACGAAGGGTCGACATCGATACTTACTAGTGATCTAATAAGACAGATACAGTATAAGTAACACACGTAAATCATAGAAAGTAAATGAAGTAACAAGTATAATATGTGGTACAATCTTCCTCTCAGTAATAACTCAAACTCTCGGCTAGTAGCTACCTCCTCAATCAGAGTATATATAATAAACCTTACCGGATAGGTCATCATAGTTCAATCAGGAAAAGCTCACAAATATGTTGGCTTCTTGCTAATTATTATGCACGATTTCATTCGAGCAGTTTATAGAAATGTTGAGGCGTATGGATCGATCCATCATAACATTGCCAAACCATAGATAAATCCATTTTATTGCCAAGGAGAACGGCCCGCTCCCATGAGAGTGTGGTACATAAATCTTGACGTGGCGTACAGCCCGATCCATCATAGTGTGCACACTGTCGAGAGTCGAACGGCAAGAACCATAGATGTTTCTATCCTGCCGAGGCAAATGGCCCGATCCTATTAGAATAAGAAGCTTTGACAAGTCCTTGACCCCACTCACAAATAGACGTGTGAGTTATAAATTTTTAAAGAAAACCTTTCAGTGAGAACGTATAACGTGGGAGAAATTCGTAAGAGGATTACAATTATATCGCGGCTAATCATGAAGCCCGTCTAATCTC
Source organism: Nicotiana otophora (assembly GCA_000715115.1). Taxonomy (NCBI): domain Eukaryota; kingdom Viridiplantae; phylum Streptophyta; class Magnoliopsida; order Solanales; family Solanaceae; genus Nicotiana; species Nicotiana otophora. The sequence goes on along the minus strand of AWOL01S0092493.1, from coordinate 30,808 downwards.
TACAATATCAAGTCTATCACTCTACACAAGTTTAGTCTCAAATCGCAATGTAATATGAAGGGATTTAGTAGGCAAGAGACAACTCAAATAGCACAGTTATAGCATGGCGGAAACCTAAGTCTACCCAAACATAATATGAATTTAGCGACGCACGGACTCTCGTCACCTGATGCATACGTAGCCCCCAACAACAAGTAAAACATAAGAAATACATTACCTAGGGGTAATTTCCCCCTCACAGAGTTAGACAGGAGACTTACTTCGCTCTGAAGTTCCATAACCGACTCCAACACCCCTCAAACACCTCAAACCAAAGCCCGACGATCCAAAACTATTCAAACAATGTGCAAACCAATCAAAAGATACTCTAATATCCATAATTAATCAATTTAAAAAAATTTCCAACTCCACTCGAAAAATCTATAAAATCAACCCTCGGGCCCACGTGTCCGAATTCCGAAAATGTTCAAAGGCAAACTTTACCCATAACACCACGAACTAAAATATATAATTTTTTCCAAATTTCATGTCCAATTTCGTGATCAAATTCCAAAAATATCAAATTCTAGGTTTTCTACCAAAAACTCCAAAATGTCTACTAATTCTTACGTTTAAATCCTTATACAAACCATGTATTTAACTAGTAATAGGTGGGAATCACTTATCTTGTGTTGCTTGATGAAAATCCCCCCTTGAAGCTCTCGAACTTCTCCCTAACCAAGTGAAAACTGGAAGAAAAATGGCCAAACCCCACTTTTTTATAAAAACCTTACTGCCCAGCGTCCTTTCGCATCTGCGGAACATGAGCCGCTTCTGCGGCTCCCTTCAGGCCCCTAAATCTCCGCATCTACGGCCCCTTTAGTGCTTCTGCGGCTCCTCATATGCAGGTGCGGTTCCGCTTCTGCGGAACTTGACCGCGTCTGCGGTTCCAGCCTTCCCCAGCCATTCCGCTTCTGCTATCGAACAGCCGCAGGTGCGACTCCACTTCTGCGGTCCACCTGCTCGCTTCTGCCACCCCATCCCCAATCACGCATGGCCGCTTCTGTGACCCTCATGGCCTCTTCTGCGGCTCCGCACCTACGACCAAAACCTCGCAGGTGTGGTTACACCAGATATGCTGCCACCAGCATTTTCATAAGGCCAACTTTAATCCGTTAGCCATCCGGAATCCACCCGAGGCCCTCGGAACCTTAACCAAATATACCAACATGTCCCGAAATACAATACGAACTTAGTCTAGACTTCAAATCACATTAAACAACGCGAAAATCACGAATCGCATCCCAATTCAAGCTTAATGAACTTTAGAACTTCAAACTTCTACATTCGACGTCGAAACATATCAAATCAAGTCCGATTAACCTCCAATTTTGAACACAGGTCATAATTGACATAACGAAGCTATTCCAAGGCTAGGAACCCCAAACATGCATTGATAACATTAAAATTCACCTCAATTCAAACTTAAGAATTCCTTAAACCTTTAAAATACCATCCTTCCATAATAAGCGTTGAATTGCACTTGGGTGATCCGATACTCAACCCGAACATACGCTTAAGTCCGAAATCATCATACGAACTTGTTGGAACCTTCAAATCCCGACTCAGATGTCGTTTACTCAAAAGTCATACCTTAGTTAATTCTTCCAACTTAAAGCTTCAGAAATTAGAATTGTCTTTCGAAATCAACTTCGAACTTCCCGAAATTCAATTCCGACCACACGTACAAGTCATAATACCTGAAGTTAAGCTACTCAAGGCCTCAAACCGCCGAACGATGGGCTAGAGCTCAAAACGACCGGTTGGGTCGTTACATTCTCCCTCACTTAAACATACGTCCATCCTCGAATGTGCTAAGGACTTCTCCGGAGTTGTCCAAAATCATTGTCCAACACCTTGTGCACTTACCCGTTCCACCACATTCTGGTTGGACACATTAGCTCGAGTGAGACTGAAAATCCTCCTTATAACCTTAGCTAACAAGCTTTAAAATCAAGTTCCAACTTCTGAATTTCTTTGCAAGCCCTTATTCTAACCCACCAACACCGTACAAATCACCACGCACTGTACCAAAACAAGATCATGCATCTATGCTGAAATCACAACATGCACTACATAAGTCGGTTGCCCATAATAACATCCTTCAACCACAATAGCTGAAATTTCACTAATCTGGTGCTCGCAATACGTCTCATGACGCATATAAATCTTGTTCCAAATCTCGCAATACTGCCACGACGAAAAAGACGTGTAGAAACTCATAACCACCTGCCGAATCAATAATTCATGGAGTCTCTCCTCCTGACAAGAACCATTACCTCATTCTGAACTGAATAACGATATTTTCCTTTTAATGGACCTTATATAAATTTGATTGCACAAATTTCAGGCCCAATAATATCATCTCACCCTGAACTAGTTTCTCATGCAATAAGACGTCTTAAACACTGACTCATGTCTCATATGACGCCATCAATGCACCGACAAGCTACAACTCAAATATGACACATAAGGAGGAACGAACTCTGGAAAAGAATTATCAATCTCGCATAACGAATAAAATGGTCGAACAGATGCTATGAATCCTTCTCAAAGGATGAGAAACAAAATATGCAGGAATAGATATAGGGAACCATACTCAACATAACACTGTTGCGGCGTGCAAACCTGATCCAAACATGATATCGTTGCAGCGTGCAACCCGATCCAAATAATGTACCCATGGCGGCGTGCCATCCGATCCGCTCCAAACAATAAATAAGGACATACCCTTCAAGCCACAATGCCTCTACCTACGGAATATCGAATATCGGCCACAAGCACGCCGAGTGAAAAAATACAACTCCGGGGAGATGGGTAGCTCAATATGTCACAAAAACCCAAGCACGACTAAGGTGCGATAAATGACCTGCATCTCGAGAGCCATCCTGCTCATCTGACACCACAAGCTACACGGGACCACAACACACGTGCAAATAATCAAGCCGGCTCAATCCAGCACAACCCCCACAGTTCACAACCAAAGGAATAGAGTGTCTTCCAAACATAACCCTCACATTAACGATAGTACCAAAAATATTCCTACTTGGTTTTGATCTTTAACCATCAAGTGACTAGCATGTCATACTCATACAATTTCTTCATGGGGTACGCTCCCACGACCTTCCGCCCAGGTAGCCAAGTGTGCACATACATACCACCAACTGTACTAATTCTGTAAAGAAGATCAAGAATCCGCAAATCAATACACAATGCTCCTTCCACAGGACACCATTCCCAGGCGACACTAGGATAATGTCAGCTTACTTTGTACATCTAATTCTTCCCGGCTCATCCGAGCTCGTGACATTCTTGTCAACACCGAACTGCAACCTTGGTCCTTAACTGTCAAATTCCCATGCCGCTACACGAGAATACATGAATTCATCATAACCCCTGAACTACCAGTAGAATAATACTTCATCGGCTAGAAACCTTTCACTTAGCTCATTTCCAAAGAGCCCATGCAACACGCAACTGAATTCCCAAACCGCATAAAACACAACCTCAAACCGTGATCTAAACCGTCATAACTATTCTGGAATCCATTTACACAACAAAGCCATTTGAATCAAATACCTCCCAAATCAATCAGGTCATGATGGTTGTCAAGCTCGCACGCACAACCACAAACCACATGTATAACTTCACACAACGAAGGAACTAATCCTTGCCACAATCATGATGATTCAGCAATTACTAACCGACCCAACTTCTTTCAATTTACCCTTGACCTAACTTAGAAATATGATAGCTATGTTCACAACATAACGAACTCAATCCACACTCATCCCGAGTGACCCAAATCGCGAGAATACATCATCTCAATACCCATGACTCATCCCATACCTCTTTACGTGGACAATATCATCTCCAACTAGTGCACCCATTCTGCAAGACCTTTTGCAAGTCTGAAGCTATTTCTTCCTTTCCTATAATACTACACTTAAATTCTTAAATCCACTAGGAGCATTTTCGAGAGTCGCCCACTCTGACCTGGTCCCAAATATGACCAAACTCCAACGCTCTACTAGCACATGAACACCCTCTCAAAGAAGAAAATGGCTGAACTCTTTTCCTTGTACATCACATCCACAAAAGCATAAGCTTCGAGTCTTCCCAAAAACATGAACATGCATCGATAATGCCAAATATAGCACACGTCCATCAAGTTCTTTGTTGAATTACCCCTGATATTTCCTATTCTTAGTCATAAATAATCCGCGAATGCACCGATAACCAAAAACCACACAAGCAGACAACCACGCAATCCAATCGTAAACGGTGGGGCTCCCCTATTTAGTTTTAAGCTACTATCACATAATGCAGAGCCCACAACAATTCCTCCTTCTCAATTACTATGATCTCGCATCGTTAACCAGCCAGACTTCTCGAAGTCTTTTGTTAAGCTTTTCATGAACATCCTGAATCACCAGTCACAGACTCGACCTCTTACCGGGTAGCAAGTAATATTCCTCGCAGAAGCTTCATCAACATAACGCCACCGCTAACCTGCTCACAGGAGATAACCCACCTATGGAATTCCTTACCGACATCTTCCCATGACGCTGCACTGGGTACAACTACCACGTAATCAGTAAATTCTACTGAGCTCATGATCTCCCACCAGTTGTACAAGTGTGTTCTTTCCCTATCGACATCAACTGAAAGATCAACAATACCTTCCGAACTCAAGTCATATTGCACCTGAAACGATAATCAGATCTTCACACCCCTCTTCATTTCAAACAAACTCCTTTCTGCCATATTCAATCTTTCTTCGTACAGTAACCATCACTCCAAATAAAATTCGTAGGCCAAATCACCTTCCATCATGATTCCTAAACTGTTCTACACTTTCTCAAGGCACGCGGCTATCCTACCACAGAATCCACATGTTGATCTATCACTCTTACTTCGGTTAAACCATCTCCTTTAAGCAACTTCTCAACCTATGCTTCTCATACTTGACCTGCTAGTACTTCAACCACCGCGAAACATTTACTGCCATGTCTTCCCTCATACTTTGTTGCCCAATTGTTGCATCAAATTCAAAATGCATCTCTATAGCACCTGAACTAATAGATTGTTACCGACTCTAAGCCTCTCCGAAGATCATCTCTCTCGAGCCATCAACATTAGAAATATCAATTCGATTTTGAACTGTTGCATCCCGTTACCTCTGACAACCGTCCCCCAGGCACCATTTCACAACCCGAAGGTAAAATCCAAATAGACCGTAACACCGATGAACTGTAATGCATTCAAACAAGGACGGCGACACCGCATCACAATGAAAATTCCACCACGCTCGAAAATATCAAGTCTCGTTACTTTATCAACCAACAATGGACATCTATAGTCCGATTGCCTTTCCTCCACTGGAATTAAATGTTGAACCCCCTTAATCATGCACTGAGAAATCCTCTCTTCGGGCCATTCACTGCCTAAATTACATAAACGAGCATCTTACCATTACACCAATATTGTGCGATAACAACGCATAGACATCGTAGCAATCCGTGCATAGTCTCGGAACCATAGAAAATACAGATATTGAGCTGGAACAAAAGAACATCCTTTCGCAAGGCGACGATAATAGCTTGCCCAAACACGTATGGAAAAATATCATGCACCACATCTACAGCACCACTATAACTCCTCGATGCCCAATTGATAACAAGTGTTTCACATCGTATAATATTGAGTAGGAAGGAAATAAAGGCACAAGCCTCAATGGAATCAAACTGCACGATGAGGAAATCAAGAAGGGAAGTTCTCCTAATAGCCCTGTAGCCTCTCGAAGATAAGTACATACGTCTCTGTACCGATCTGCAAGATTCTACTAGACTTGCTCATGACTCGTGAGATCTAAGTGAACTTAGAGCTCTGATACCAAGCTGTCATGACCCAAAATCCACTAATGGTCGTGATGGCGCCGAACACCGCTGTCAGGCAAGCCAACAGTGATTAGTCAATTTAATTACTCTTTCTAGTACCTTAAAATCATATTTGTTATTAATGAAATGGTGTGAAATAGAATTTACACGAACTACAACAGTGAACAACTCGTAGGAACCCCCAAAACCTGGTGTCACAAGTGCATGAGCATCAACTAGGAAATATAATAAAATACAACATCTGTCTGGAATACACGTTAGATAGGAAAATATAAATAACTCTGATAAAGACTCGGCAGACTGCGGATCATAACATGAAATGTAGCTCACGGTAAAGTCCCCAAAATGGCCGCGCCTTTGCGCCCAAAGACTACCGTACATATGTGTACCTGCACAAAAGGTGCAGCAAGTGTAGTATGAGTACGTAAATCAACGCGTACCCAGTAAGTATCTAGCCTAACCCTAGAGAAGTAGTGACGAGGGATTGACATCGATACTTACTAGTGGTCCAATAAGACAGATACAGTAGAAGTAACAGACGTAAATTAGAGAAAGTAAACGAAGTAACAAGTATAATACGTGGTACAATCCTCCTCTCAGCAATAACTCAAACTCTCAGCTAGTAGGTACCCCTTCAATCGAAGTATATATAATGAACCTTACCAGTTAGGTCGTCACAGTTCAATCAGGAAAAGCTCACAGATATGTTGGCTTCTTGCCAATTATTACACACGATTTCATAAGAGTATTTTATAGAAATGCTGAGGCATACGGCCCGATCCATCATAACATTGTCAAACCATAGATACATCTATTTTATTGCCGAGGTGAATGCCCCGCTCACATGAAAGTGTGGTACATAAATCCTGTTGAGGCGTACAACCCGATCCATTATAGTGTGCGCACTGCCGAGGGTCGAACGACATGAACCATATATGTATATATCCTGCTGAGACAAATGGCCTGATCCCATTAGAATAAGAAGCTTTGACGGGTCCTTGACCTCACTCACTAATAGACGTGTGATATATAAATTTTTAAGGGAAACCTTTCGGTGAGAACGCATAACGTGGGAGAAATGCGTAAGAGGAGTACAATTATCTCGTGGCTAATCATGAAGCCCGTTGAATCTCTACAATAGCAAGTCTATCACTCTACACAAGTGTAGTCTCAAATCGCAATGTAATATGAAGGGATTCAATAGGCAAGAGACAACTCAAATAGAGTAGTTATAGCATGGCGGAAACCTAAGTCTAATCAAACATAACATGAATCTAGCTACGCACGGACTCTCGTCACCTGGTGTGTACGTAGACCCCCCAACAAGTAACACATAAGAAATACATCACATATGGGTTGTTTCCCCCTCACAGAGTTAGACAGGAGACTTACCTCGCTCCGAAATTTCATAACCGACTCCAATGCCCCTCAAACCAAAGCCCGTCGATCCAAAACTATTCAAACAATGTCAAACCAATCAAAAGATACTCTAATACCCATAATTAATCAATTTAAATAAATTCCCAACTCCGCTCGAAAAGTCTATAAAATCAACCCTCGAGCCACGTGCCCGAATTCGAAAATTTTCAAAGGTAAACTTTACCCATAATACTATGAACTAAAATATATAACTTATTCCAAATTTCATGACCAATTTCGTGCTCAAATTCCAAAAATACCATATTCTAGGTTTTCTATCAAAACCCCACAATTTCTACTAATTTCTACGTTTAAATCCTTATACAAACTATGTATTTAACTTATAATAGGTGGGAATCACTTACCTTGTGTTGCTTGATGAAAAGCCCCCTTGAAGCTCTCCAAAATCGCCCCAACCAAGTAAAAAATGGAAGAAAAATGGCCAAATCCCGTTTCTTTATAAAAACTTTACTGTCCAGCGTCCTTTCGCATCTGTGGCTTCGCTTCTGCGACACAGAGTCCGCTTCTGCGGCTCCCTTCAGGCCCCTAAATCTCTGCATCTGCAGTCCCTCCACCACTTCTGCGGCTCCTCATGCGCATGTTCTGTCCCGCTTCTGTGGAACTCGACCGCGTTTACGGACCCAGCCTTCCCCAGCCATTCCGCTTCTGCGATCGAACATCCGCAGGTGCGACTCCGCTTTTGCGGTCTACCTGCTCGCTTCTGCGACCCTAGACCCAACCACGCTTGGCTGCTTCTGCGACCCTCTTGGCGCTTCTGCGGCTTCGAACCTGCGGCCAAAACCTCGCAGGTGCGATTATACTAGATATGCTGCCACCAGCATTTTCATAAAGCTAAATTCAATCCGTTAACCATTTGGAATCCACCCGAGGTCCTCGTGACCTTAACCAAATATACCAACACGTCCAAAAATACAATACGAACTTAGTCGAGCCTTCAAATCACATTAAACAACGCTAAAAGCACGAATTACACCCAAATTCAAACTTAATGAACTTTAGAACTTCAAACTTCTACATTCGACGCCGTAACCTATCAAATCAAGTCCGATTGACCTCAAATTTTGCACACAAGTCATAATTGACATAACGAAGCTACTTCAAGGCTCGGAACCCCAAACGGGATATTGATAATATTAAAATTCACTTCAAGTCAAACTTAAGAAATCCTTAAACCTTTAAAATAGCAACCCTCCATAATAAGCATTGAATTGCTCCCAGGTGATCCGATACGCAACCCGAACATACGCCCCAAGTCCGAAATCATCATACGAACGTGTTGGAACCTTCAAATCCTGATTCTGAGGTCGTTTACTCAAAAGTCATACATTAGCTAATTCTTCCAACTTAAAGCTTTAGAAATTAGAATTTTCTTTCCAAATCAACTCTGAACTTCCCAAAATTCAATTCCGACCACACGTACAAGTCCTAATACCTGAAGTGAAACTACTCAAGGCCTCAGACCGCCGAACGAGGCGCTAGAGCTCAAAACGACTGGTCGGTCATTACACTTTGTTCTGCCATTCTCGTTCCTTTCTTTATCATAGTCCTTAATTTTTTTTCTAATGATAGTTAAAGACATATATGGTGATAAATTAGTAGAAAGAGGTTTTCTTAAATTATTTTTATGCGTAATTCTTGATAAATTTAATATTTAAATAATTAAAAATATTTTAGTAAACCTATTAGTTACAGTACATTACAATACAGTCAAACCAAACAACAAAATATTATTTAACAACAGCAAACAATACAATCTATCCAAACATTATATTCATAAAACGGTACAATATAATACGATACAATACATTATAAAACGACGGTTAACAACCATCCAAACAAGCTGTAAGTTCGATCGTTTCGCTTCTCTAAAGAAAAAAGAATAAAAAAGAAAAAAATCAGAAATTGTGATATGAACCATTGATCATTTTGAAACAACAACAACCCAGTATAATCCCACTAGCGGGGTTTGGGGAGGATAGTATGTACGCAGACCTTACCCCTACCATGGGGCAGAGAGGCTGTTTCCGATAAGACCTTCGGCTCCCTCCCTCCAAGAACTCTCCACCTTGCTCTTGGGATGACTCGAACTCACAACCTCTTGGTTGGAAGTGGGAGGTGCTCACCACTAGAGCAACTCACTGTTGTCAAGGAGTACAAATTATCCTTATTAGATGTAAATTTTGATTACTATTCCATATTGTAAATATCAAATTGTAAACAACCTATAACAGTACCGTGTAGGCAGAGATTCATCATATCTTTCAAACGATATTGAATTATGTGAGTTATCTCATTTAAAGTGAATTGGAAAGATTTACCATTCATATAAAAAGATTGAAAAATAGAAAATGTACCATATTTTTAATTATGTGACAGCATTTATAGCCATTGCTTTGTGCTTTTGTAACCTTAATTATTTTCTGTAAATATTTTAAATAAAATTTAATGCAAGGTAGTACATGTTATGGATTCCCATCCAGCCAAAAATACAAAAGAAACTTGAGATGCGGAAAGTCACAATTTCTCTGGGTGTGCGTGCCACTGCCATAAAAGATCTGACATTTTGGACAATATTCTACCTAGATAGGAGTAATATAATTATAATATACTCCAAGGCTTGTAGTAAAAAATAATTAACCAAATAAAATTTCCATGAATTCTCTTACTATGATTTTTTCTTCTTTCTTTATTTGTTTCGGTTTAACCTTTAACTATTGATTTCTAAGTTTCCAGGGAATTAAGCGGGCATGTCGATATGTGTGTCACACTGCAGCATAAATTATCCTGAAGCAGTGACAATGAAAGTTGAGCTGAGAATTCCAGTCATCAGAAGACAATGTACCAAATCTATTTTATTGTGCCATTGGCTAATGCAACTAGCAAATCTACCAATGTGAACCCTCCATTTGTTTAGCATTCCAAGAAAATAAAAACTATTGATTTCTTCCTTATAAAATATAGGCCTCTTGTGATCAATAACAATTTTCACAGGGAAGTCCCTCTTTGTCACCTCTTTTTTCACTATCCAATTCTTGAATTAATCTTCCACATTATATCAATGGATGAACAAGCAAGAATTTGTGAAAATGCTGTTGGCATTGATAGTAATTTTCTTGGATTAAGTTGCAAAGATCACAAAAAATCACCAAATTTTCTCATGAATTTGATGAAGTATTCTTTGCTTCTCGGAGCTGAAAAGGTTTTAATGGTTCGAAAATCTCAAAAACCATTTTCATGCTCCAGCTTAAGTTCGTGGACCGACGAAGAGACTGCTCGTGAAAAAAGGAGAAACAAAGGCAAATCACCTCTTCAGGATAATAAATCATGTGCAATTGAGTCGTGTAAAGAGCATTTTGATATGCCAAAAGTGGTTAACTCTTGTCCTTCAGGAAGTTATAACACTGAATTATCGTTCGATTTCACTGCATTTTTTACAGTAATGATGCTCAAACTAGTTGGATTTCAAATGAATCTATTGGTAAGACTCTTCACATTTCCTATTTCTTTAATGAACTATTGGATAATGATCTTGACCTTACCATTTCAAACACTAACATTAGCCAAAGAGCAATTAAAGAAGCAGCTGATGAATCTTGGCACGAAATCTTGGTTAAGTTTGATGTCATTTGTATTCTGTCAGATTAAGGCACAAAAATCTGTGTTGAAATTGACAGTAAGGTTTTGTTGGGCTCTATTCTGGGCAGTCTATGTTTGTTTTTTGTTGGTTGGTTTGTTGGTAATGGGATTTGTGATAAGTGGAGTTACTATGAGACGTTTGGTGGAAGAACCAATTGAGACAACAAAGACGTTGAATTTTGATTACACAAAAATGAGCCCTGTTGCTTTTGTACCGCTTGCATCAGCTGCTGGTCTCTCTACTCCCTTGATTTCCAAACCAAAAATTGTAGACCGGCCCATACCTTATAATCACAAGTTGCAGCTTATTGTTTCATTAACCATGCCTGAATCTGAGTACAACAGAAAGCTTGGGATTTTCCAGGTACTCTTGCCTTTTTTCTTTCTGTTTTTTTAATTTTTGGGTGCGTTTGGTATTATGACAGGAAAATATATTTCAAAAGATGTTCTAGTGTTTGGTTACCAGAAAATATTTTTATCGAGAAAATTTTTTCAAACGACTTCCCCTCATATTAGGGCGGAAGTCATTTTTCTTAACAAAATCATCTCAAATTTGTACTACATATCACTATATTAATCAAAAAATATATATTTCGTCGGATATTATTTTTGGAAGCTGCTAAAAATATACAATTCTATTGTCTATTCTTATAGAAAAAGATGCTTATGACCTGTTTTAGTTGGTGCGTGCAATAAGAGATTTAATCTTTGCATTAAACTCAATATAATTACATAGTGCATTGTTTGATTGTTTCTTTTGTGTTACGCATATATAAATAATACCTGCATAAGTTATGCAAGAACCTTTTCTTTTTTTTGCAAAATAGGATTTGGAATAAGAATATGAGTATCAAAATACATGATTTAAAATATAAAATAATAAAAATACCATCACGCTATTGAGATTCATTCTTCTTTTACCTTGAAAATATTTAACTAGAAACAGTTTCTGCATTACAATCCATATATAACTGAACCTCTGGCTTTTGTCCCTGAAGGTAAGGGTGGACTGCTTGTCAGCAGATGGCAAAGTAACAGCAACCTCAAGCTATCCAAGCATGTTAAAATTCAAAAGTCAACCAATCCGAATTGTCGAAACCGCAATAAAAAGCATCCCTCTTGTTACTGGTTTTCAATCAGAAGTCCAGAATTTGAAACTTGTCATCAACGATTTCACAGAAGGTTTCGAGCCTACAGCATGTTTTAAAGTTGTTCTTGAAAAAAGAGCTGAGTACCAACCAGAAGGCGCAGGTATACCTGAAATATATGCAGCCGCCTTACATGTGGAATCAGAGCTTCCTCATATAAAGAGAATTATATGGCTTTGGAGAAGAACTGTTTTTGTATGGATTGGGATTGTGCTATTCTTGACTCAGCTAAGTTTCGCTTTGATATTTTGTCGGCCTGTGCTTTTACCAGGGAAAAGGCTAATGACAGTTCTTGGAACTAAAAGGAATGCCCAAAAGAACAAAATTTTGTGGTAGTGGATTCAGCATATCAGACGAGAGATTGATCTTATTTGGAAATATAGTTTGTTGTTCAAGAATTAATATTGCATGTTTTCTTCACTTTGTTAGGCTTATTGTTACCTCTCCTTGTATTTCTTATTGTCAAGAATGAATGATAATGAGTAATAAAAGTATGACTATAATAGTTTAAACGATGTGTGAATTTACACAAATCAGAGTCGGTAGAGATTTTGCGTTAAAGTAATCGAAACAATTTTCAACGTTACTCAAATCAAGTATGCATGTGAAAGTATATGTTGTCGCCCTAAAATAAGCAAATAAAAGTGTCTCATACTTAACAACAATGTCATATTATCTTCGGTAAGCACATTTGAACCCGCTTGTGACAAGAGAGTGCTACTTCTTTTTAGGATTCAGGAAATTTAGGATTTTATTATTTACTTATTTCATAATTTTATTAAATTTAACTTTATGTTAAAATTTTAAACTTTAAGACTTTGATTTTGTAATATCATGGGCTAAGTGAATTTTGAGTTTGGGCTACTCTTCTTGTTATTTTTAGTTTTCAATTTTCTTTAACTTTTTACTTTATTAGGCCCGCTGGCACGGACCGGCCTAACCTCAATCAAGCCTCACGAGCCGTGGCCCGTGAGCTTACTTGGACCAATTTAGAAAAATCTTGTTCTTTTGTGGACTCCAAAAAACTTAGTCCAATCATCCCGGCCCAGCCTATATTTACGGCTCTACATCTAAGACGCCCGTTTGTAAGTCTCTTATTTCCTAGTAAGTCTGCTTTCCAACTTTGGACCAAGTTAGAAAAACCTCTTTCTTATATGGGCTCCAAAAAACTTAGTCCAACCATCCCGGCCCAATCCATATTTACCGCTCTACAGCTGAGCCGCCCTTTTGTAAGTCTTTTATTTCCTAGTAAGTCTGCTTTCCAACTTTACAATCCTCTTTCCAATTTCAAAAATAATTACCATGTATATATATATATATATAATGCCGACGACCAATTAGTGGCGGTTTCCTACCATTACAAGGTTTTGGGGTTTTCCTAGTCCTCTCAGAATTATAAGACAACACTAACTTATACTACTAAGTAGTAATAGCTTGTCCAAAACTAAGTTTCTTAAACCTAACAGGATTTTAAATTAACTTTTCCTAGTCCTCTCCGAATTATAAAACAGCACAAACTACTAAATGTTGCCAACTCACGTCAATTATAAATACACCCATGCACAGTACTCCCTCTTCCCCTTACTCCATAAATAAATCTCTCTTCCCCTTATTCCATAAATAAATCTTCTAGTCATGTCTCAATTGCCTAGCACCTCGCAAACAATTATGCACAACATTAAAAGAGAAGAAAAAGAGTTGTGCATTGAAAATTCTGTACATACAGAGGGATTTCGATTCCACCCAACAGATACAGAATTGGTGAAATATCTTTTACAGTATGTATTAAAGGGACGTTTACCTGAATTAATTCCAATTGAAGAAGAAGATCTTTATTCCAAAGAACCATGGGTTGTTTTTAAAGATAGAAAAGAGAGGACTTTATATTTTTTCACGGAGTTGAAGAAAAAAAAGATAGAAAATTCAAGGTTTATTCGAAGTGTAGGTAAAGGTTCTTGGAAATCTCAAGACAAAGGGAAACCTGTGTGTAGTGAAAAAGGTTCAGTTATGGGATATAAAAGAAGCCTAAGGTACCAGAATTCAGGTTCACCTCAAGATGGCCAGTGGCTTATGAAAGAATATTCTCTTACTGATGAGGTCAAGAAGATCTTACATCAACGATCTCGAGTAAGTTCACATTCATAATTTCTTGATTACTCCTCTTTTACTTACTTCATTTGTCCCAATTTATGTGACACCGTTAGGATTTCGAGAGTCAAACGAGTTCTCTTTGGCTGCAATTTTTTGAATTATTAATTATTGTGACTTATGGTACTTTTAACATAGTTTTCAATTATATAATTTTATTTCAACAGATTTAAAGATTTTATGTCGAAATTCACAATCAAAATTAAGAAATTCGACTCTCGAGATCCAAAAGATGTCACATAAATTGAGGCATATAGAGTTAATTTGTTCTATAGTGCTGTTTTAATGTATGTTTTACTTGCATGGGAAAGAATATTTGGTTTGGGGAGAGGTGACATTAGTATTGTTCAATTATAATCCAGGTTTAATTTAACCCAAATATTTTGGAGTTCAATTTTGCTAGGTGGTGATTATGTCAGAGTTTGCAATCGCAATTTTTGATCTTTTGCTTTGTTTAACCAGTTTTTTGCAACAAAAAAAGGAGAATTTTTTGAAATCTTTTTAAATCTTTCAGAAAACCAACAGCAATTAGCTGAATTTTTTATTTTTTGAGGTGGCATTCGTTTGATGATCTGAGAAAACTGAGTTTGCAAACTCAATCTTTGAGTTTTTCTAATTAAAATTTTTTGTTTGAGCTGTTTATGTATTAAGAAAGTTTCTTTTAATGATTTTCAAACTCAGTTTTTCAAAAGCTTAGCTTGTTAATTCTTCTTTAATTAGCTTCTTAAGAAGTATTTAATTAGTTCGCAATCTTATTAAATAGTCCATTCTTTATCCCCAAACATATTTCCAAAAAATAATTTCTAATATTCTAAAATCTCTTTTTTCGCACGTTTATCATAATATTAATAGCTGTTAACTAAAAATATTAATTAAATAAACAATGTCATGATCATACATATATTATGCTAAATTACTCAGACAGTTGAATCGCTTTTTTCAGGGATATGACAAAGATAATTATGTACTTTGCCGAGTCAAAAGAAAGGTAGCAAAAGACGATCCAATTGCCAGAAAAGAGAGCATTGAAGGTGCAGAGCTCGAGGCAATTATTAATCCTACTGATGGCTCCACCAAATTTCCTAATTTATCTATTGATGATGTTGCAAAATTAAAGATGCGGATGCAGTTTGCCAGCGGAAAGTAGTTTCATGGATAGGCTTACCTACCACTTTAGCCGTATTTTTTGTTTTATGTTAGCCTAGTAATTCGAATGATTATACTTCCCATAGTTGTGTGTAAAATAGTAAGGAAGCACCAGTTGGTGCAAATTTACACATTTTCAATAGTAACGAGAATATAGATCGATGTCAGACTTATGTACGGGACAAGAACTCTCTAATTTTTGCGGAAATGCTTGTTTCCGTTTACATCAAGTATACTGTTTTCCCTGGGTATTGAATAGTTAAGTATATTTTTTCATAATTCTCGTTTATTAACTATTTGACGGAGAATCTAAATATCTTATTTTTGACAAACCCAAACAACCAAAATTATTCAAGAGTCTATTTAAGGAACTATATTAAACCTACCCCCAAACCATAAGAGACCATCTTTGTTGTTTCTTGCGACCAATTCTCACTGGCAAATTCCGCAAAATAACGATAATGTGGGACGGGCACCAAGTAGCCGCTTCGAGCATCCCTATTTAAGCCCGGCCAATTTGTTTTTATAATATTTAAAATTTAGCCCGAAGAGAGGAACTTCAGACAAAAGTACAGTGGCTGTTGCTTCTTCTTCTTCCCCCTCCATCGTGGTTATTAATTATAAAATAGGCAACCTCCATAGTCGGAACATGTGCAGTCCGTCACCAAGGAAAACTGGAAGTTTATTGCAGAAGCAATTTCATGCATTAGATTAGGAGCTAATATAAGTTGGAAAAAATGTGCTGCTGCTTAATTCTACCTTAGAGTGGCGAGCCCCTGTAACTGTGGTACTATATCTTAAAGTCTAAGTTCCTCTCCTGGTTGACCAAAAATAATCCAGAAACATAGCAGCAGGGGGGTACTGGGCACAACAACAAAGAGAAGACACAACACTTTGGGAAAAATTGTCCTTAAGTTGAATCTTTACCAACTTCAAATATTTCGGTCCAATATGCAAACTTCAAACATCTCGGATCCAGTGTCATTACAAAAAACATAGTAGTTAGTAATCAATAGTTCAAACTAAATTCATATTTCAATCTAATGGCTATACATTGTGCAGGTGAATACTCTACAAATTCATCTAACTTTATTACCATTTAACGCCTCATTTAATTTAAATATTTACCATTACCTTAAGATTTAAACACTTCTATGTTTAAAATAGAAGCAAATCTGAAACCAAAGAAAAATGAACTCCAGCATATTTCTTGACAATCAAAAACAAAACAAAAGGTAAACATTTCTTTTTAGACAATTTCATTAAAACCTGAAAAATAAAATATAAAAAACTAGTTAATTTGGAGCAAAAGGAGTCAACCATTTAAATTGTAACATAAAGGATCCAATTTCTACCACGCCCCTCCTTGCACAAAATTGGTACGACGAGCAAAATTTGAAAAAAGAAATAAAAGACAGACCGGAAATACTATGTTATTAACGATCAAATTCCCCTTTTTGGCCAATAAAGCATAATAACATCACCAAAGAGACCTAAGCTTTAAAGGAACTATACACAGAACAATCCTTCATTGCCATACTGAAGGGTATAAGCTATTTACAGTTGATTGCAGTATTATGTGACCTTTCCGCAGGAGGGGGATCTATTGGTGCATGGAAAGGATTAGAACTCGATCCCGCTGTTCAACTGAACGGAGAAAGAAGGCCGGCCAGTGTTGCCAAGAGGGGTTTCAACCTTGAAAACCAACCCTGAACTCCCAACATTTCCATTCCACTTTGATCGCCCAAGCTGCATTTGCGCAAGAAAAAGGCAATATGTCAAAATAAAAGAATATAATTAACTTAATTCGGCCAATCAAGAGTAAAAAAAGGAAAAAGAAAAGAAAAGAAAAAAAGATCAGAAGTGACTCACAGCTAACGATGCATAGGCAGAAGAATGTCTTGCAACTGTGCAACCACAGATGACACTTAATTCCTCCTTTAGAGAATGTGTGATTTCTGCCTGCAAACCAGGGCTGCTCCCACCAAATGTCGGGCATACACTGATACCATAGCCAAAAAGAAATGATTAGATGGCGGTTGATACTAACAAAAAGTAGTTATCAACATGAAAGAAGGAAGAGATGAAGAATACTTCATCAAAAAGGAAGAGAGATGAAGACAACTATAACTTACTGTACAGGTAAGCAGAATGCAAGTGCTATGAACACAATTGCTAACTCGCACAAGCAAGTCACATATAATGGAGAAGAGACCAGGAAATTGCTATGGCAATTGAAAGTGGAAGCCTTACATAAAAATATAGAGAACTTCTAATGAAAAAACTTCGCAATTGTGGAGTAAACGTCTCCATATTGCTAGTGCCACTTCACCATTGGATGCTGGTGCCAACACCATGAACAGCAAACCACAATAGCATAAAGTTCAGTGCTTAACAAATATGAATCAACCAGTATTACCTTAATTGAATGGTTGGCCTATACATGAGACCAGATCTCTTCCAAGCTAAAGCCTGGGTGACCCCAAAGCTAAATGATTTGTCAGGCAAATGCATCATTGGCATAATGCATGTTCCATATTTATTCTACATATAATAAGAGAAAAAGTATATTAATCTTAAATAAAACAGTTGATGAGGTGGCTGAAAAAAGTACAGAAGTCATCAAATGTCAAATACTTCCTTGCATCATGCACCTCACCTTGCAAGAGAAACTGAACTTGAGCTCCCCTGGGTATTGACCCTGGGCTTGGAGCAGACCTCCACATAGAGGTAAAAAGGCACTGGTGGAAACTCCCTCCCCAGCCACATAAGTTATTTGACCATTTGGAAATTGCAAGTCCATAAACGACTGCAAAATAAAGAGTAAGTTGCTAAGCAACAAAATATATTGAGTAATTAAGCTTCCAAATCCGCAAAAGCAACAGTGAAGAAAAGCATCTGAGTTTAAATCGGCGGGCCCATACCCCACAAGTTCAAAATTGGAAAAAACAGATTACGCGGTTACCCAAAAAAAAAACTAAAATTTTCTGCAAAAGAGAAATTTCCGTGCTCACTTATGTTACATGTTCTTGCTTGTGTTAAACTTAGCATGACCAACAACAGACAAGTTACTGAAGATTAATACTTCAACACCCCATCCTGAATAAAAATATCAGGGTTCCGAAGTTTACTCCAATCACCAAGTCTTTCACAAGCATGTGCTAAATGCAAAGCAGCATCAGAAATATAGCACTGGGAAATCATTAAGGTTAAGAAATTATCTTGAGACTAACTGTTTTTCCCAGGCCTTCAAATATATAAGACAGTTAAACATACGTAGGAGGGTACAGAGTTAATAATTAAATTCTTAGATCAAGTCGAAGCTACTCCAGTAGAATATCTATTGAAGGAACTTACAGAAAAAAAAAGGGAATATTCATTGAAGGATCCACAAATGACTAATACTAATTGAAATGCTACAATTGCACTGTCGCATTTCTGAAGTCATTGATGAACTCCAATCTTCTTCGTTCTTTTCTAATGAGCATTCCTCATTTTGATGGCACAAGAGGTGCAAAAAGAAATGCTCAATTAGCGACTTGGGGATATTGGAGAAGTACGATCTCTCAGTAAACACTTAGAGAAGTGGCATTATTGGCTTTATAGGTGCTTTTTTATAGAGAACCATATACTGGTGCAGGTTCTCTACTTTGCATATACAACTTGTATACGAGGACTTTCCCACCTACCAATGAAGTTAATCGGAAAAAAAAGTACACTCAGGTCTGAAGAATGTGGAGTATGCCTTTTATTAGGCAAATGAAAACGCAATGCAATATTATTATGCTCTTCAAACAGCCGAAAATATGGGGGGAAAGGATAGGAGAGCCAGGAGGAGAGATGCCCAAGCAGCAAGACTCGTGCACAATAAGCAAATCGATAAGTAAAAAGAGAAAACAGTCAACTGCACCTTATAACCTTTAACAGAGCCCTTAAACATATATAACAAGAATAAACAAGAGTAATAGCTCTCAGAACCCAAACATATTCACAATAGAGTCATGGGTCGCAACCCTGTGAACAACACGCAGAGAACATAATGCGCCTCAATGATCATCCTGTGAACGCCATGTGTACTACAATAAGGTAGATTCCAAGGGATACACATTAGGAAAAGTGGACAAAAAGCACCCTGACTAAGATTACACCAAAGCTTCAGCCCCTGGTTAAGAACTGCACAAGCTTTCCAGTTTCCAAACCTCTGTGCCTCATGGAAGGAAAAGCCGAAAAGGAAGGATAAGAGAGAGCAGAGATAGTGGATTTCTGATTTGTATTGGTTTGATTTCATCTTAAGACCACATCTCAGTTGACACAATTAAAGACATTGACACAATTAAAGACCTAATAAAGCATGGCCGCCAGAGGAACATTACCTGCTATGACTGCAGCTAGCATACAGTTAAAGAAAAGTAAAATTCTCTAATACAGATTCCTCAAAAAAAAATATTCCCTAATAAAGAAAAAGCTATGTGGAAACATGGTAGACAAACTTAGAAGAAAGGTAAAACAGCAGCAAATTCAACCAAATTAGCAGAAATACCAGTAGTTTACATGAATATAAAGCTCCACTTACACAGGCCAAAGGATTAAGACAGATCATTGACATAAGCAGCCACCTCCGATGCTTTGACCACACAGCTGGACAAAGAGAATGCATCCCACGCTGTCCATTGATCAATAGAGACATTAAGTATATTAACGTAATTACTGTGCACGCAAAAAAAGTTAAAATGAGTCTAGTTCAGGGGAGGAAGAAATCATTATATTTAATAAGAGACTAGAATCATCCTGAGAATTGACCTCTACAACATCAACACTACAGACAATCTAAAATCTTACTGTTAATGTCTGCATCACCAGTATGTGAAATTTCTAAGTGGAATAAACTATAAAGACATTACCCATCCCAACTCCAAAAGCGCCTTCATTTTCACGCTGCAACACTAACTAATTTTATGTTTTCTCTTCAACGCGAAAGGAGCAGTAGTGACAAAACAGTAACCAAATATAAAAGTACTTCACAGGAAGCTTCCAGTTGAATCTGAATTTCAAATGAATGATCAATTCATTTACGACCGTGCGGTTATTAGAGATGCTATATTCATATTGCTAACCTACTGCTTCCCAGCCAATCAATTGAGACATCGGATTCAACAATTACACGCAACACAAGCTACACTATCATGAATAACTAATTTGTGTCCGTATAGCAAAACAAGCTACAAAACAACCAGTATGATCACCCGCTTTCCCTCAGGTTCCCAAAAGTATTGAAAGACTTCTAATGCAAACAATCTTCAAAAGTTGCAGTTTGCATACCTTCCTATCATAGCCATACCAAAGAAGGTGTTGCTTAGACAAGTGAACTGGCAGAAGTAATGTCGAATCACGGACAAAAAGCACTGGTCCAAGCTGGACAAGGAACAGGGAAGAATTTTCATTTCCTGATGTGGAACTGCCCTGTGATGCCTCAACTCTCCATAAATCTCCTCTGGCAACCACAGAACTTTCTACATTTCTGGTCCTACTTTCATATGTTGATGAAACATTGATCGTACCCTGCACTTGGAGATCAAGGTAGTAAGATCTAAAAACTCATAATAGAGGAACATAAATCACAACATCTTTCCCATCACATGTGAACCTACAAAAGTTTAGAGCAAGTATCCTCCACAACTGGCCTCAAAGCCCCAATCTTATAAAAGGGGAAGGAATGGCTAAAAAGGAGGGTATACATGAAATGCTACTTATTTAAGAAAAGGAATTTAGTGATTTAATAAACTAGTAACTAAAATTGAATAAGAAACTTAAGACTGCATTTTTTCATCTCAAACAAAATTTTAAATTGGTTTTTAAACTCAAGTGCTTCTTAGTTCTTACTTCAACTATTTCACTTAATTATAGTATTTCAATTAACTTGTTCACATAATTGTTTTTTTTTACTATAGTTATTTTTTCCATCATTACATATATAACCTTTATTTTTTTCTTCTTTGTGCCTTCCATTACTGAGCCCATTCTTTAATTACGCTTTGAGCTTATCCTACCAGATCGACAATACTGAACATTTTCTTGGGAGGGGTGTGTAAATGAATGATTATTATTATAAGAAAAGCACTCAAAATTATATTCCTAAAATCCAAGCCATATGAGTAAAGGCAAGTGACAATAAATCTTTTTAGACTTACAAGACTCATATGGAAAGTAGTGTTTCAGAAGATTGAAGTACGAGTTTTTCTTTTTGGAATATAAAAGCAGTATAATGTGAAAATATACAACAACAACAACAACAACAACAACAACCCAGTATAATCCCACTAGTGGGGTCTGGGGAGGGTAGTGTGTACACAGACCTTACCCCTACCCTCAGGTAGAGAGGTTGTTTCCGATAGACCCTCGGCTCCCTCCCTCCAAGAACTCCCCACGTTGCTCTTGGGGTGACTCGAACTCACAACCTATTGGTTGGAAGTGGAGGGTGCTCACCACTAGAGCAACCCACTCTTGTCTATAATGTGAAAATATAAAAATATTAAATAAAAACCTAAGCCATCAACCTTTAGTTGATGATGAAGGAAACATCTCCAACCAATACATTTTAAAAAATAAGCAATACACAAGAAATGGCACTTTTGCTTTCCCAACTATGGAATGTTTTGTATTTTATACCTCATTATCTAGTTCTCACATTTTGTGTCCGAAGACTTGTAGACATTTATAAATTTTGTTCAATAAAACTTGGCTATATGTGGATAACACATGAGTCATTGGCCACATGCGACAAACTTCCAGCCGTGAGCCGCAAGCAAACCAATAAACATGTAAAAGAGTAATAGAGGCCACAAACGCAAATTAGCAGAGATTATAGTTCACTAGTTCATAAGCTCTAGTTCCACATTCTTACATATATTTCCACATGACTTATGCAAGTATAGTTATGCAGAAAAGAACACTTACAATAGAACATTGTATAAATAATGCTAGGTTTTATGGAGAAAGAAAAAATGAAACCAAACATTCTATATACAATGTTGAACTTTTATCTGGATTCTGGGGATTATTTTTTCCACTTAACTCCCAACCAAACATCACCTAAGGTTTTAAATTTCGTTTTATCTGTTATAGATAACCTCTCGATGATTGTTTTAAAATCATTTTAGCATTTATTTAAACTATTTTTGTCCCTTTAAATTGTTTCTTGATTTACAAGGATTCCTTGTTTGGTTAGGACTAGAGCTCCTTAATCCTTTTTTTTTCAAATGGAATTGGGAACATCAGTATGTAACTATCCACCTGCTATTCTCCATAATATTTTGCCGTTGGTTTCATGTTCTTTTTACAGAACTTTCAGGGTTTGCTCTTAGCTCCTTTCATAGGATTTTCCGCGGTTTTCCTCGGAGAAGCTAGGAAAACATAAAACCCCTTCTATAGGTCTCGTGCCTTATCATATTCACTATTAGCACTTAACCTATATGTTCAAAGAGGACCACGTCACTAACATTTCGGAAAATTGAAAGCCTAATTATGCGTAAGACACCTTACATTTCCTAATGCTTGCATTCAAAGTACAAAAATCCTGAGATCTTCATTTTCCCACACCATTATAGCTTAAGCATCTTCAAAGTGCAAAACCTATGTTACATTTACTAGCTTTTACCAATGAACAAACGTATGGAAACTTATATTTTTAAATACTGCAGCAAAAGTAGCTTCTAAGTGCAAAAGCTTTGTTAGGTTCTTGCATCAACCAAATGTTTATAATTGCAAAGCAAGAAATTCATATACGTGACTTGACACGAACATAAACCTTTTGTGTTTCACTAAAATTTACCTGTGATCTGCCAAAATTTTTGAATGCCTTCAAATTAACACCAAAAAACTCTTCTTCGCCTGGCCTATCATCAGCTGAATCCTTTTCAGCATTCCCATATCCCCTAAATCTTTCGGCCAACGACCCCAAATCCTCCTGCAATGTAATACCCAGATCAGCTCTATGGCTATCCGTCCCCGCCATCATAGATACCCCTAATTTCTCGTCTTGCCGAAAAGGCACTGGCAACTTCCTGACAAACTGCTGAACCATTCCATTCAAGCAAGCCCCGAAGTCTGCTCCAGCTTGTCCTATTCTGTTCCCAATATCAAAAATTGATGAAACCCCTGTAATCGCTGAATTATCAACACCGATCCCAAAATCCCTTGGAATGAAATTCTGACTTGGGACCTCGACATCAAAAAGCTTGGTAGCCTGCCCTAATCTGTTCCCAATATCAAAAATCGCGGAAACCCCTGAAATTGCAGTGTTATCCACAGCTATCCCAAAATCCCTCGGAATGAAACTTTGACTAATCAACTCTACATCAAAAAGCTTGGAACTTTGTGGATCAGGCCACGAAAACGATGGAGGACTAATATGCGACTGAATCAAACCAGTGACTCCTTGCGCAAGCTTATCAGCTAAGTCTTGCCCATGTCTTTGCACCTCTTCCCATGCTTCAAATGATCTCTCCACAGACATCATTTCCAAAACTTCACCAAAATAAATTTTCTTCTGGATATTCAAATTAGCCCTTAAAAATTCACTCTATAAGAAAGCGGTATATCAAACGGTAGTACAACTGTAACAAGCATCTAGAACAACTTAAACAATCACGTTGTTCGCCTGACCTAGATTACTCATCAAATTCATAAGTAGTAATTTAGATTCCATAAGTAACAGTATATCTCAGGTTTTACCAACTATCAATAGAAGATTCCAGAAAGTTACCAGGAACAGCGACGCTTCTAGAACTCAGCTTTAGCTCATGAGCTCAAATTGAACCGTTTTCAACCGCGGAGATGCTCCCAAATAGTAAAATTTGCAAATTAGGACCCACAAATGATTAAAACCTGCGGATTCGTAATTTGAGATTAAAGATAAGGGGACGGAATAGAAGTTGTTAGGGTTTGACGGAGATAATTGAAAAACGTAAAGATCACAAGTATGAGCTCATCAAAGACGTGTGAAAACTTGATACCATTCTTTTAGCTTTGAAGAGTGTAAAATTTAAAAGGCCGTGGCCAGTGGGAAGATATGTTTTGGGGTTTTGGTAGCTAATAGGGTGCGTAGTGCGCACACCCTTCACTGCTTAATGCCACGTCGGTGGCGATAATGCCTTGTGGTTCTGAAAGAAATATCCTTTCGAGGTGGGCCTTATGGGCCCCAAATGTCGTCATCTGGCCTTCTACAGTTTTCTATTGGGCCGTACTCAAAAACTGAGAAAATGCACAGTTAGCCACTAATAAGACATGTATTTATTTTTAAGCCATTGTTTAAAATATTTTTAAACTTTAGTCACTGCTTTAATAAACTTTACCCGTCCGGACGAAAATACCCTTCTGTTCACAAAGTTCAGGACCAAGTGTCCTTAACTTATGAGCTTGTTACTGTAAGTTCAGGACTAGTTGTCCTTAATTTATGAGCTTGTAAGTCTAAGTTAAGTTTAGGACTACTTGTCCTTAACTTTTGAACTTGTAACTCTAAGTTCAGGACTACATGTCCTTAACTTTTGAACTTGGAACTCGAAGTTCAGGACTATCTGTCCTTAATTTCTGTGCTTGTAACTCTAAGCTAAGGACTACTTGTCCTTAATTTCTGTGCTTGTAACTCTAAGTTAAGAACCAAGTGTCCTTAATTTTTGAACTTCTAACTCTAAGTTCATGACCAAGTATCCTTAACTTATGAGCTTATTACTGGAAGTTCAGGACTAGTTGTCCTTCATTTATGAGCTTGTAAGTCTAAGTTAAGGACTACTTGTCCTTAGTTTTTGAATTTGTAACTCTAAGTTTAGGACTACTTGTCCTTAACTTTTGAACTTGTAACTCTAAGTTCAGGACTACATGTCCTTAACTTTTGAACTTGGAACTCGAAGTTCAGGACTATCTGTCCTTAATTTCTGTGCTTGTAACTCTAAGCTAAGGACTACTTGTCCTTAATTTCTGTGCTTGTAACTCTAAGTTAAGAACCAAGTGTCCTTAATTTTTGAACTTCTAACTCTAAGTTCATGACCAAGTATCCTTAACTTATGAGCTTATTACTGGAAGTTCAGGACTAGTTGTCCTTCATTTATGAGCTTGTAAGTCTAAGTTAAGGACTACTTGTCCTTAGTTTTTGAATTTGTAACTCTAAGTTTAGGACTACCTGTTCTTAACTTTTGAACTTGTAACTCTAAGTTCAGGACTACATGTCCTTAACTTTTGAACTTGGAACTCGAAGTTCAGGACTACCTATCCTTAATTTCTGTGCTTGTAACTCTAAGTTAAGGACTGCCTGTCCTTAATTTCTATGCTTGTAACTCTAAGTTAAGGACCAAGTATCCTTAATTTTTGAACTTCCAACTCTAAGTTCAAGACCAATTGTCCTTGACACATCTAACTCCGCAATCTGAATTTGTACCTCCAAATTCCAATGATATAAGTTTCTCTATTGGTATAATTCTCTATTGGTATACTTGTTTGACTAAGGTAAAACGGCAACCAGTACAAAAATGTGTATGCTACCAACTTTGAGAAGAAAAGACACAGTGCAAATGGAATCACTCCTGGTATTAGAAAAGCATCAAGAAGACCAACACTTCTCCTATTTCCTGAACCATGCCGACGGACATTATCATGTCCATTTTCAACCTCACTGTCCTTAATCGAGAGAGAAGCGAGGGTTTGAGAAGAAAAGAAATGGAAGAAAGGGTAAAAATATCTTTTCATATTAATTTTAATATAGTAGTGGCTATTTTTGCTCAACATTAAAATTGTTGGATAAAAAATAAATACCACCTTAAATAGTGGCTACCCCACGCCAGTTTTACTCAAAAACCGTGGATTGCTAACAACATAGGCTTTGTTATGCTTTTTTCTGGAAGGGATTTTTTCTTTCGCTTTTTTCACTTTTAGGCCGCACCACAAACTATTTAGATTTGGTAGCAAAAAAAGTATATAAAATTTATATAATTTTTGTATATAACATACAACATATATATATATATATATATATATATATATATTTATTTATTTATTTATTTATCGGCTACTATTTTGAGAGCGTCTATACAGTGTCAACATTATCCTAATTTTGTATATTATCCGCCCTAAATAAGGTTTGCTTACAATTTATATACAATCTATTATCAGTGTCTTGAACAGGGGATTCAGTTACAACATTTTTTTTTTCTCTCCTTTTCTCTTTCCCTATTTTCTGTCGCCTCTCTCCATGTATAATTCATTATTAGTATCTTAAATTAGACGATTTAGTTAGACCCTTAAGAATTTGGCATTTCAATTGATCATATCTTGTTCTAAGGTATTTCAATCATCTTGGATTATCACTCTTAATATAAATTAGACGTTTAGCTTCAAAGTTTGGATTTTTATTGCATAAAACTTACTGATTATCATATTATCTTGATGGTTTTTGTCAATAGAGCAAACTGCAAAGGGACTGAAGTTTTGCGGGGAGCTAAATAAATTAAATGGTTCTTGCTAAATAGACTGCAAACATTACTTAGGGTGTATTTGGTACGAAGGAAAATATTTTCTAGGAAAATATTTTTATGAAAAATAAGTGGTTTTATTACTTATTTTTCCTTGTTTGGTTGGTGAGTGAAAAACATTTTCCGAAAAATATTTTCTAGTGTTTAGTTAGATAGTAGAAAATTTTTTTTTATGCTACTCTCCGCATCCCCTTCCTCCAAGTCCACATGTTTCCTTGCTCCCCCTGTGATGACCCGATAGGTAATTTATAGTTTTACCCTTCATTTCTGTGTTCTGAAACCTCGAACAGCTCTATTTAGCCTTCTTCGATTTGCGTGCACAAGCACTGTCTCTTTTCGAAAAAATTTATATGAAAATGTGAAATCGTGCTTTAAAACTCATTTGAGTTGACTACGGTCAACGTTTTGTGCAAACGGATCTGGATCAGTATTTTAACGGTCCCGATGGATCCGTATTGTGATTTGGGAGTTGGACGTATGTAAGGCCCCGTAAAATTTTTCCAAAAAAAAAAGGGGTTCCGTGATGCTGGGGTAGGCGTAGAGGTTAATAATAGTAGAAATTCTTCGCGGCGAGTTAGATTGAACAGTGTGCTGGGGAGTTGAAGGAAAATATTTTGCAGGGTTGGGTATTTCTGCAGCCCATTATACGGTCACAGAATGGCCACATAGTGAAGCAACTGTTTGGGCCATTTTTTATGTCAATTTCGCGGCCAGTTATGCGACCGCACAACCATTTCGCGGGCCGTACTTTTGTCGCACAATCAGCCTTTGAGTTTTTGTGGAGGGAGGTTCTGTGGCGCATTATGCGACCGCAGAATAGGTATGCGGGCCGCATAGTGACCGCAGACTCAGGCAGTTTTTTTTCAGTTTTTGGCACCAAATTGTGCGGCCGATATGCGGACCGCATATCCATTCTGCGGTCGCATAGCAGATCCTATCACGGGGCTTTATTTTTAGGGTTGCTAAACCCGATCCTATTTCGTTAAAACATATGTCATAGTCCATTTTTGAGCTAAAACCTGATATTTTGAGAGAGAGAGAGAGAGAGAGAGAGAGAGACCTAGAGTAGAAGAGTGATCTTCAACAAATTGTCCTTCAATTCTTGCTCAAATCTTTGAAGATTAACAAGGAAAACTCACTAGATTTTCATCCTAGAGGTAAGATTCTATAC
The DNA here is from genome assembly GCA_000715115.1 of Nicotiana otophora. Lineage (NCBI taxonomy): Eukaryota > Viridiplantae > Streptophyta > Magnoliopsida > Solanales > Solanaceae > Nicotiana > Nicotiana otophora. Next base: position 2,661 of record AWOL01S0092493.1, on the reverse strand, counting down.
CCTATCCCTTAATTTCGAAATTTACATAAGAATGGATAATTAGCAAGACAATTCTTGGGTATGGGAGTTGTTTATTTTGCATGTATATGTTATCAAGGGTGTAGGAAGATTGTGAGGTAAAAATGGTAAAGAGTGGGTTGTGGGATGATGGAATCCTCCATAAAAGGACCTTGAAATCTTAATGCACACCTAGTATTTGATAAAATGCTCAAATGAGCTAGAACCGTGATCATCTTCCTAATTTTGGTTCAATTTGTTATATTTCTAAAATAGATTGAAGTTACTAAAAATTCCGGATCATTTTAGAGTTTAAGGAAGCTCAATTGAAGTACGTTGGCTAAACTCTTCTTTAAGAATTAGAACCCCAATATCCTTGTAAGTTCCAAGATATTTATTACAAGTTGAGTATTCTGAATAAGTTTTGTGACAAAGATATATGTTTAATTTGCGTTTCAAATGCTCTCATGATATTGTATTATAAATTGAAGATTTGTTCCAAACTATGGATTGTATATATACGTGTTATGATTTCAAGTCGTGATTTATGTGGAAAACTATTATGCCAAATTGTGTAGAGAATGTGATTGGGGTTACACCTCCACCTGTATATATTGGGGTGAGGTGGCAAGGCCGCTTTGTGTATGATTTTGATATTATTATTGCACCACCACCCACATATATATATATATTGGGGTAAGGCGGCATGGCCACTTTGTGTAGGTATTGGTATCGTTGATGTATTTCCACCCGTATATATTGGGGTGAGGCGGCGCAACCTCTTTGTGTAAAAATAGGTATTGTATTTACACCTCCACCCGCATACATTGGGGTGAGGCGGCGCGACCTCTTTGTGTGGAAATGGTTACAGAGGATCTCATCTTGAATTCTATAAATGTTAATGACAACTCTTGATAAGCTTGATTTGGGTTAACCGGCTACATATGCTATTTTATTGTCGCCCTGGTTCATCATGTTCATATTGTATTTTCGAGTTCTTAAATTAGTGATTGGTTTTCATACTAGTATTATTCGACATGTACAAACGTCGCTTTTGCTAGGGGCGCTGCATCTTTAAGTGAGTTGATTATATTTATTGATTTTGTTTATGGATCAGGTTGCAAGCCGCAACAGGTGAAATAAGGGAAGATTGATATTGATATGGTGGGATCGGGTTGCACGCCGCAACGAATTTTATATGTGATTTGATATGGTGAAATAAGGGAGGATTATGATATTGATTCTGATTATATGGTGGGATCAGGTTGCGCGCCGCAACAGATTTAACGTGTTATTCTTGATATTGATTTGTTGAAATAAGGGAGGATTGTGTTTGTACGGTGGGATCAGGTTGCGCGCAATGGATTGTGTCTTTTGTATTCATCATTGTTGTATTTTGTTAGCTTTCTGTGCTTTAATACGATATTCTGCGTACTGGTATTTCTGGTTTTACCGATTTCGTGGATTGAGTTTATTTTCATAACTTAACTGCCTTACTTTTATGTGTTCCTTTCCTGTTATTATTATTATACTGGGTACAGGTTATTGTAAGTGACCCGTCTTAGCCTCGTTACTATTTCATTGAGGTTAGGCTCGATACTTACATAGTACATGTGGTCGGTTGTACTCATACTACACTCTGCACTTCTTGTGAAGAGTTTGGAGTCGGTACTAGCGGCGGTCAGTAGATTACTCGGATTGATTGCCGGTTCGGAGACTTGAGGTACAACTGCACAATGTTCGCAGCCCTGAAGTCCCCTTCTACCTTATTCTAGCTGTTATTGCATTTCAGACAATTGTACTTTCATTCAGACTATTATTTGTATTATTCTAGCGCTCGTGCACTTGTGACACCAGTTCTGGGATTGTATTTAGATATCGCGATTGTATGATTTTCTCACTCTATTTCAGTTTATTTAGTTCTTGATTATTATTTAATTTGTATTGTTACAAAATGGCTCGAAATTTTGGCTTGCCTAGAAAGCGAAATGTTAGGCGTCATCACGGTCCCGAGGGTAGAAATTTCGGGCCATGACACCCCCTTCCCCAAATACCCAACGTTTTCAGGACTCTATTTTCTATATCAATTTAATTATCTTCTAAAATTTTACACAAACCCAAAGGAACTAATGTGTTGCTTTACTTTTTTACCCAAAGCAAGATTGAAATTTATGCTCCATAACTAAAAAAAATACTCTTTTTTTGGTTGAAAACAAAAGTAATCTTTCTACAACATGAAAATAAAATAATCATTTTATTGAAATAAAAAAAATACTTTTTCTACATCATGAAAAGAAAATACTCAAATGTTGAAATGAAAAAAATATTTTTTTTGTTGAAATGAATGAAAATACTTTTTGTACATCATGAAAAGAAAATATTTATTTTGTTGAAATGAAAGAAAATACTTTTTCTACATCGTGAAAAGAAAATACATTTTTTTGTTAAAATGAAAAAAAAAATACTTTTTCTACATCGTGAAAAGAAAATACATTTTTTTGTTAAAATGAAAAAAAAAATACTTTTTTATATCATGAAAAAAAATACTCATTTGTTGAAATAAATTTTTTTTTATCTATAACATGAAAAGAAAGTACTATTAATAATATTTTTATTAAGAGTGGGGGTAGGGAGGGTGTTGGGGTGGGAGTGGGGTATGGTGGG
>AWOL01S0092483.1:0-10041 GCA_000715115.1 Nicotiana otophora | reverse complement strand
CCTACGGGCTACATTATTTCGAGTTCAAATCATTCACTCGACTATTAAGCCTACGGGCTACTTTTATTTCGAGTTCGAGCAAGCACTCACTCGACCATTACACCTACCGGCTACATTATTTCGAGTTCGAATCATTCACTCGACTACTAAGCTTACGGGCTACTTTTATTTCGAGTTCGAGCAAGCAAGCACTCGACCATTATGCCTACGGCCTACATTATTTCGAGTTCGAATCATTTGCTCGACTGCTAAGCCTACGAGTTATTTTATTTCGATTTCGAACAAGCACTCACTCAACCATTACGCTTACGGGCTATATTTCTTTGAGCTCGAATCACTGACTCAACTAATAAGCCTAAGGGCTACAGTGCTTCAAGTTTGAGTAAGTGCTCGCTCGGTTATGGAGGCTACGAAGTACAAATTTTATTAAGTTGTTTAAAGCCTTGTGAAAATATTCATAAGACGTGAATAAAGTCTTCACAAAATAGGAAACATAACAGAAGCAAGTCGGCAAAAAAGGGGAAAATTTTATATACAAAATTGTTTACATGATTTATTACAGCATAAAAATTAAGGACTAAGCTTCCTGATCATCCCCAGGAGCGGTCTCTTCTCTATCGGGCTCCCCCCTGTTCTCAGATCCACTCTTACTCTCATCACCATCATCATTGTCATCATCATCATTATCTAAAACCAAGGCTTCAGCATCGGCTTCGAGTTCTTTGGCCCTTTTTATCTCTTTAGTGAGGTCGAAACCTCAAGCATGGATCTCCTCGAGGGTCTCCCTCCAAGATCGGCACTTAGCAAGTTCAGTGACCCAATGTGCTCGAGTATCGGCGGTCTCGGCTGCTTCTCTTGCTTGGACCTGGGCAGCTTTAGCATCGGCCCGATAGACGACCACGAGTGCATCCGCATCGGCCTTTGCCTTTTCGGCGTCAGATTCGGCCTTGGCAAGTACAGAGGCCAACCGAGCCTCGAGCTCCTCTATTTCGATCATCTCGATTTTCTGTTGCAGTTGTGAGATCGAAAGATTAGCCATCATTCCGGTATCAAGCCCATAGGCTTTTAAAAACATTATTACCTGCTCGGATAGATCGATCTGATCTTGGTGAGCCCTGGCCAAATCAGCTTGGAGGTCTTTTATTTCCTCTCCCCTTTGGCCCAAAAGGAGCTTTAAGGAGTTCCTCTCCTCTGTAACCCATTGAAGCTCGGCCTCGTATCGATACGGCTCGATTCGAGACCGAGAACATGATTCTCAATGAACTGTCGTAGCCTGCAAAGAAAGAAGAAACGAAGTCAGAAAAGAAAAGAAAACTTAAAGGTAACGCCATATGATTTAAGGCCTACCTGATTCAAAGCCTGCTGCACTTCGTGAAAAAGATCTGATACGTTACTTGTACCGGCAGTGTCTTCGATGCCGATGAACAGGTCACAAAAAGGATCCTCTCCATCATGAAGCCTTCTAATTTGAGAGACCCCAAAGCTTGGGCTTCCCGAATCGCCCCTCAGGAAAAGGCAGGGAAGGTGGGCGAGCCTTCGATTACTACTGCCCCAAATAAGTTATCTGGGGCATTCTTTTCGGTTCGAAAAGATTCGGGAAGAGCCCGTTCAGACATATCCCCCATCCGTCGGCTTCGATGGGAAACATCTTCGATCTCCGGTAACTCGGGGACTCTGCCCGAATCTCTCTCCGATATATCCTCAGTTCGAGGCGGAGCCTTATGAACCACCATCGATCCAGCTGCCTGTGGAGCGTCGGTGGTCTTCTTTGTTCGGGCCGCCAAAGCAGACCCATCGTTCTCTTCTTCTTCCTCTTCTTCATCCCTCAGACACAGAACTGATTCTACGGTCAAAGGAATGATATTCTTGTTCGACTTACAAGCCGTCCTCTTCTTTGGTTTTTTATCTTCGAGTACAGGGGCTCTTTTCCTCTTATTATCTTTCACCGGCTTTGGGACGGAGGCCGAAGCTTCTTCCTCGACAGACGAGGGCCTCAAAATCACATCCTTTCCCACACCTGCATATGGAAAATTTTATTGAAGTATGTGAAAAACATCTTATTCGAATTACCAAAAGATACGAGAGAGGTGCTCACTGTGATTTTTGGTCTCCCATTGTCCCTTTGACAAGTCGCGCCATGAGTGCTCGGTGTATGAGGAGGTCGAAACCAGATCACGTACCCAGTTCTTGAGATCGGGTACTGCGCCGGGCATCCAGGGAACCACTGCATCACAAAAGGGGAATATTGGTGAGAAAAGAAATGAAAGAACACAATAATAGGAGATAACAGCAGAATTACACTTACGCTTCATGTTCCACTCCTCAGGAAAAGGCATCTTTTCGGTCGGGATCAGGTCCGAAATCCTCACTCGAATGAACCGGCCCCTCCAGCCTTGATCCTTATCCTCGTCTATACTCGAGAATAAAGCCTTGGTAGCTCGACGTTGGAGTTTTATTAACCCTCCTCGAAAAAGGTAAGGACGGTATAATCGGACAAGATGATCGAGGATGAAAGGCATCCCCTTGATTTTACTCACAAAATATCGGATCAAAATAACGATCCGCCAAAAGGAAGGATGTATCTGACCTAGGGTTATTAAGTATTTACGACAAAAATCTATGATAACAGGGTCGAAGGGGCCTAACGTGAAAGGGTAAGTATACACGCTTAAAAACCCTCTCATGTGAGTAGTAATATCCTCTTCAGGAGACGGCACTACCACCTCTTTGTTCTCCCAGTTACAATCTCTTTTTATCCGCTCGATGTGCTCCCGGGTTATCGAATAAATATATCTCGATACTGGCTCACATCGGCCAAGAACCGGCGAACCTTTATCAAGTTTGAAATCGTAGATAAGAACACACGTCGTCGAAATGCACTCCTTAGGATGAGGATTCACCGGTGTTTTATCGGCGGCATATTGGGAAGAAGAAGCTTTTTCTTTTTAAGGGATGGTTTTGGATGTATTCACCATTTTGGATTTAAAGAAGGTGACAAAGATTTGGTAATTTGGAAGAAGAATTTTGCAAAGAGGAATCACAGATTTGCGTATAAACTCAGAGAATACAAAAAAGAAATTAGAATATTTGGAAGGTTGAAGATGTAAAAGTGATAAATGACTAAAGGAAGGGTTATTTATAGGTTTAAGCAGTGGTGGTTCAGTATCAGCGGTGGCCGACCACCGTCTGACATGCATTAAATACCTTGAAAGACTAAATCGACAGAATAACTATCACGTGTATCATGGTCGAGCCTAATGTAAACGCCAACTTATTATCCGATCGAGCCATTGAAAAATCATATCGTTTCTCACCACATTCTTCCTAAAAAATTAGGGAACTATCTGTATATGGTCGAAATAAATTTTGGCCTTCCTACGATTGATCGAGTTTGAAATATAATAGATCGAAGTAAGACTTCGAGATGGGTTCCGAAGATGGTACAAATAAGCTTCGAGTCCGCGAGGCCGATCAATATCGAGCTCGATATTATTATCAAGCTCGAATCCAAATCGAACTATGATGCAAAGTAAAGTTGTCGAGCTTATGATCCAGAGATCGACCAACATTGACCCCGAATCAATTCAAGGGTCCGAGTCAGAATCGAGCTCAAGCCATGATCGAGAGCTCGAGTCAAGACCGAAAAACTCGAGTCAATATCGAGCTCATAGACAAGAGCTGTTGCAATCCCACTAGAGGAGAGAATCTTGTCAGGAATTGTGGGAAAGCTGATTTATCATAGGGCTCCCACTACGTATTGTTTTATATCTAAAGTAAGATCCATCTACTATAAAGGGGATGGTTATTATTTCTGTAGAGGCAAGTTTTTGCTAACATTGTAATTCGAGCACCATATTCTCCTATAGTGAAGAGTTGTCCTTTCAAGCTTCTTAATTTGATTCCACTTGTTTAGTCCTAAAATTCATCTTCTTTACAACCTTGTCTATTTTTGCATTTTTCGCAATCCATACTTGATATTTCCATTTATCCTTGCGATTTGTATTACGTTGCACCACATATCCTTAGAACTGCGTATAAATTCAACTCTATCCGTTTTTCGGGTAAACAGCTCTCAAAATGAATGAAGAAATATCACAGAACTACTAAAAGCTTAAAACAAATATTTATTTTGGGTGTCAAGATGAAGGAAATAGAAGGAATTATTGAAAGTTCATGCATTTAATACGTAGAAGGAATTATAGTTCGGAAATTTGATATGAAAACATTTGTTATCCTAACCATAGTTAGGATCCTGATTTAGTTAATTATTTAAACGGTAAAAATTTATCTGTACCGAGTGTTTACGACAACACAATTAATACATAACACAAGTCTTTAGAAACAAGGTTATCAATAAATTATAGATAATTAATACTCATTACTGCCTTAATTTATTGCTTAACTTTGATAAATTAGTATGATTTGATTCAAAAATTTAGTACAAATAATTTAACCTTTAGTTTTAAAATAGGACACATGTCACCTTATTGGGGTGCAATGTTGTGAAGTGAAGCCATGTAACAAAGCCTCACTTTAGTATAAGCCTCCCTGAAATGTCGATACCAAATAAATTGGGAGAGAAGAGAGTTTATTGAATTTCTTCAACTACTCGAAAATATAAGAATTTGTTTACCCGTAAAATGGTATAGTTGAATTTATAACGTGGCTTATAGACAAACGAATTGATTTGATTCTAAAATGATAAATAAATTAAATAAAATACAAAACTTAGCATTGAAAATGATATAAGACAGTAAATAGCTTGATCCCGGGAGCAGAGCTTCCGAAGGCAGCAATACGAATATCAATAAACAAGAAATGAAGTGTTACTGAGCTTTTGAATAGTATATAGCATAAGTTTGTCAGAAAATTCGTGTCCCTTACAATGGTTGTTGAAGTCACTATTTATAGTTGCACATAGGGAACAAGGTCCTAGGACCAAGCCCCTCTTAAATGACAGTTCTGGGGGCCATTGAAGAATGTGTAATGGCAGACTATGAATGCCAAATTCTCTATAACAGACTGTGTATTTAATACTACAGAATATTCTTCATTGAATGCTATCGGGTGGTAGGCATTCGTTTGTCTTCATTAGCAATATTCCCTTCGGGGGCTTCCGGTGCCAACCGAAGCTGCTGCCCACGGTCTTGATTTTTCACTTGTCTCCGGTTTCATGTATCGCTCTAATATATGAGTATTTAATATGAACCGGTTTTACCGTATATAGATAGACCCTCTGCTTTCCGGTGGCACATCTTTGTGTCATCGGGAAATTGGTGAAGATAACTTTCTTGGTAGAAAATTTTCTGATCTCTCTGAAAAGTTTCTGGCGCTTGATTAGATGCACATCTCTTCACATTTAATGCCCCGAACATGCATCACTCTACGATTTAGCAATACTTTCACCAGTTCTCGAGGTAAACATGGCCACGATTTTAGCCACATATTCGTTTTCTTATACGCCTCATTTTTCTTCTTTTACACTTCATAATTTTTTGAACACTCTCAACTTCTCTTACTCAACTCTTTATTGCTTTCACTCTTCCTTAACATTCTTCTTCGAAGAATTCTTACTTCATTCTGCTAACCATGGCCTCCTCCTCCAAGAACTCAAGCTCTTCAAAAAACAAAGAAACCATCGATGATGATGCCCCTCTTACGGTGAGCACCATTATTCCCAGAAGGCTCAGTACAGCCCAGGCTTTTGAAGAGAGGTTTCCTTCTACTACCTCCCGCACATGGGTTGTTGGTGTGTACTCTTCTTTCATCCGTCCTTCTAAGATTCCTGCTGTGAAGGAGGACTGTGGTTGCCATGATTTGAATACCATCTCTCCCGATCTGGCGGAGCGAGTAACCTTCCCTAAGAAGGGTTTTACATATGTTTACATGTATCCCTTCACTTTGGGCCCATTCTCATTGAGCGGGGGACTTGACCCCGTAATCTTGGAGTTTTGCTACCGGTATCAAGTTTGCTTGGCACAGGTAAGCCCATATGTGTGACGGACAGTAGCCTGTCTATGGCGGCTATGCCAGGAGACGAGGAAAGACCTCTCTTTGGCCCACATGATGAATTTTTACTCTCCCAAATCTTTCGTAGGGGAGTAATAAACTTCAGCAAACGTGGCCATCATTCTTTGCTCACCAGTATGAATGACGACAACGACCGTGGATGGATGGAGTCGTTCGTTGTAGTTGCTACCAGTGACATCATCCCGGCCACAACTCCATCTTTCCCCGAGTCATGGACTCGTACACGTAAGTTCAACGTCTGTCTTTTCCCTGATTAAAGGTTGTTTCTTGATGTTATTGATCCTTCTCTTTTCACTATTTCAGCAACTCGGTAGACACCACCAAGGGTTGAAGGCTTGGAATAGTGGGTTCAGAAGATTTTGGATATTACCACGCCTGAAACCCATCGGTGAAAAGAAATGGCACTTAAATATGGGTGGAAGGCCAAAATCATGGTAAGTTGATTCTCGAACCAATCTTGTTTTTACCTCACGTATAAGAAAATTGGCTAACTTCTCTTTCCGTTGAATTCAAATATTCCGCAGGCCCACCATCCCCAAGGGGGACATTTTGGCTAATCCCACAGAAGCAGCGAGGTTGCTGCACGAGGACTTCACCTAAACAGGCGCCATCGGACCTGCTTTCGGTGCAGGTGCTTTCTCTCGGAGTCCCCGGCTGGAGAACAAGCAACAAAAAAGGCGATGTTTCTCTACGTCTGAGGGTAAAAATAAAAGGGTGAAGAATGTCGTGCCCAAGCCTGCCGCAGCCACTGTGGTGATTGATGATGATGGTGAAGTCAGTGATGAAGGGGAAGACAACGACCTTCATCATCTCAACAGAATGCTCAATCTGAAGAGCTAATAACACCAACCGAGGATGACATCCAGGCGCTCTGGGGAGTGTCCCAGTCGTTGCTCCTGGTACTGTGAGGCTGGGTACCGGGCCTCTTCCGTCTTTGGTTGATGAGCAACCAATAAGTAGCACTACTTTGTCGTAGTCGTTCCTTAACCCACAATGCTATCAGCTTCATCTGCTTCTTCGCCAGCTACGCCTTCACCACCAGCAACTGCTACATCACCCCCAGCGGGCGCATATACCCAAGAGGAGGATGTCCCTCCTCCCCAGTCCCTAGACCGAAGGCAGAGCTTCTGAAGGCAGCAATACGAATATCAATAAACAAGAAATGAAGTGTTACTGAGCTTTTGAATAGTGTATAACATAAGTTTGTCAGAAAATTTGTGTCTCTTACAATGGCTGTTGAAGTCACTATTTATAGTTACACCTAGGGAATAAGGTCCTAGGATCAAACTTTTCTTAAATAACAATTATGGGGGTCATTGAAGAATGTGTATCGGCAGGCTATGAGTGCTAAAATTCTCTAAAATGGACTATGTATTTAATATTACAGAATATTCTTCATTGAATGTTATCGGGTGGCAGGCATTCGTTTGTCTTCATTAGCAATATTCCCTTCGGGGGCTTCCCGGTGCCAACCGAAGATGCTGCCCCCGATCTTGGTTTCACCTGTCTCGCTTTCCGTCTGTCTCCGGTTCTACGTGTCGCTCTATTATACGAGTATTTATTATGAACCTATTTTATCCTATACCGAACCTTGTTCAATAAACACAAAAAGAAACCGAAGGAAAACCTAGAAATCACTGAAAGTCACCAATGACACCATCGTTCACTCTCATAAAAGTACTGAAAATTAAAAAAAAAACTTCTTTGATAGAAGGAATGATCCTTGTTTGATCTATCATTTATCGGACTCTAACACCATGGAAAGATTAAGGTTCACCACGAAAGCTAGGGAGATCAACATTTTTGAAGAATATTTTTAATACATGATAGTTTTAAAAGGCTTTTCAAGGCCTCGCCCGGAGCTTACCCCTAGGTTGAGCGCTTGTATAACGCCATGAGGCTCACGTGGGGGCTTAGTTTTGTGAGGCTTATACCCTAAGTACCCGACTGTGCACCTAAAATATGCCTAACGCTTTATGCTCGGGCTGCGCCCAACAGTTTCTATATATATCATGTATTAAATTTCCTAATTAACATTGATCCCTCAAAATTCTTTAAAAAATAAATGATAAAAGTTTGATTCTTTACAAAAAAAATGAAGATTGAGAAAACTCAAATAACGTGCAATAGTACTGCATACTTACTAACTGACGAGCACAAAACGCAACACGAAATTGATGCTCGCTAGCCAAAGATAGTATAGTATAATTATCGTCTCCACAAGGATTGGATTTAAATAATGTTCAAGTAATTTCTGACTTAAATATTATTCGGGATGATCAACACTTTGATTTGGGATGATTAATACTAAACTGACAAACTAAAATTAAAGCAATTAATAATTGATCACCGAGAACTAGAATATCAAACTTGTTATCAGTGCGAGAAATACGAGTCATAACATGATAGGTGCAAAATCTTTCTGGATTACTTTAAATAAGTACCAAAATAAATTAAGGCGTGCGTTGTAACAATATTCAATATTATGCTCCTCTTCCGATCAAACACGATAATGAATAAAATCACAACTAGAGTTAAAGCTCTTCCAATAAATTCAAGCAATCAAGCAATAATCAAATCCATAGATAAAAATCAAGTCAGCAAATCATCTCAAACCCTTAGGTAAACTACTCCATAGATATGAAGAAAGTCATCAAAAATAGAGTTAAAGAATAAGAAAATATTAATTCAATCCAAACTTGGGTGTTGAGTTGAGGAAAGAATGATGAATCCCTGTGCCTTAGAGTCTCCAATGCTCTCCAAAAGCTCCCCATGTCAACAATCCTCTAAAAATCGTATTTTTGTGTATTTATACCATGTAGGAACGGGCCCGGACGAAACTATCTTTTTCAAGCCGAAGTGGAAAAAATTGGGCACTATTTTGTACTAGCGTGTCGCCCCATGCGCCGCGCACATGAGATTTTTCAGAGAGCTAAAAATTTTACTCTGTAGTAATTTTGCACTAGCACCCCGCGCCCCTCGGCGCGCCCGCGGCGTGGTAGTGAAATTTTCTCAGAGTAATTTTCTTCTCACTTTTTGATATCCAGACTTGGTCCTCGACCCCCGAACGCTATCCCTATTTAATTACTTGGGCTTTTACTCAGACTTCAAAGCTCCAACTAGTTCAATTTAGTTCCAATTTATCTTAATAGTTTGGAATTATTTCCTGCAAGGCATAAAAATATATAATAAGCACAAATCACCATTATTTAAAATCAAACACAAATAAAGTACAGTAATTAGAGTGCAAATTATAACTAAAAATACAGGGTTCTAGCCTACCATCACTAACTGAGAGCATAATGAGGATGAATATCATTTGAATATTTTTTTGAAAATAGATAGTCGAAATATATATCTTCACTTGCTATTAGTTTTTATATCTAAGTTCTATATTTCTCAAAATTATCATACTTTTACTACTGTGCTATTTAAAAGTAATTTTACATTTATTCACGAAGATACATTATTTAAAATTATAGTACTAATAATGTTTATTGATTATTTATTTTTAGGGTTGTAAAATATGTAGTTTGATAATATTTTTTAATAAATTATGATTTCTTATTTATTATAAAGTTAAGACGTTATAGTTAATTTGTATCTCATAATAACTCTAATAACATTGCATATTTTATACTTGTAAAAACATGCTAGATCAGAGGTGGACGTACATCGTAGGGAGAGGGGTCGCGACACCCAGAAACTTTTGCAAAATTTTATATATACTTAAAAATATCTTCAAGAAAATAGTTAGATATTGACGGATGCTCCCGTACCAATCTTCAAGACCAGTGATAAATTATATTAAATGTAACGGTGTTCCTATAATCATCGAATCCTAGGTCTGCTTCTACTAGATATTTTATTTTCTATTAATATTTTTAACTCTTTTTTTACTTTTCTTAAAATTTTAATATATTTTATGTTTTTGTGTTATTATGCTATTTTATTAGTTTATAAATTAACTTTTTTTTAAAGATGCATGAGGCTTTTCACGCTTTTTTTTTT
>AWOL01S0092464.1:25481-37012 GCA_000715115.1 Nicotiana otophora | reverse complement strand
TCAACAATTAATAAACACAATTACACCCAATTAAATCAAGCCCTTCAAATAAATGTCTTTCACATAGTTCTTCCAGATAACTCTCTTTCAAATATAATTTTCTCAAGTAATTATTTTTCAAATATAATTCTTTCAATAAATCTTTTCAAATACAATTTCCTCAAATAAATATCTTTCAAAATACAATTCTTTTATATAATACTTTCTAAGTAAAACTTCTTCCAAATAAATATTTTGAATATAATTCTTTCCATTAAAAAGTCACCATGTGACACCTCATTTCAAAATCATCACAATACGGGTCTCAGCCCATTTTTATATTTTTCATAAATACGGGTCTTAGCCCATTTTTATATTTCCACGGCATCTCGTGCCCATAATTAAATCATCATATATGCCGGACACCTCGTACCCTCATTTCATATCACAACTGCATGAACAATCCACGTGCCAAATATCATTATCATTTCATCACAGCACCCCGTGCCCATATTTTATTTCATAACTGCATGGACAATTCACGTGCCAATATCCCCATTTTTATATCATAATTCACGACACCTTGTGCCCACATTTCATTTTATAAACCGCCTGGCAATAGCCACAGGCTCCCAATTTCAACATAAATCAGATTATTATCAATTTACTAACAACAAGACAAGTTGCACAAGGTATAAAAATAAACACAAGAAAATCACAACATCACATGAAAATTGTCAACACCACAAACCAACATCATCAAATATCGTCCCTCACAATATCCACCCTTATCGCTCATATTGCCACCTTTATTGCTCCTATAGCCACCCTTATCACTCCGCCCATACAATATCAATAGCCACCCTTATCGCTCATATTGCCACCCTTATCGCTCCTATAGCCACCCTTATCACTCCGCCCATACAATATCAATAGCCACCCTTATCGCTCATATTGCCACCCTTATCGCTCCTATAGCCACCCTTATCGCTCCGCTCAGACAATATCAATAGCCAACAAACACAGCAGTGAAATGCCACCCTTATAACCACATAATATCAATAGTGAAATGCCACTCTTATCTCCCCAAAATAACAACTCACACAACACAATAATTTATACGGTAATTTATCACAACAACATAACAAAAATCAATTCATACCACAATTTGCCCAATTGCCACAACCAAATTTCAAAGCTACAACCAAGTCAATTAATTTCACAGTAAATAGCCAACTACTCCACACAATGTGTACAACACCCATAAACAATCAATAGAGATAGAAATTACTCAACATGAAGCAAAGTCTTCATAAAAAATCAAATTTTCAATAATTATATAAACACCTCTTCTTAAGCTCATTTAATTAATTATTTGTAGAGGGGAAAATCTAAAATGAAATTAAATTCCAATAATTATCAAACCAACAAATTCACGAAATTTCATAAATAATCAAATAACAATCACATCATATTGTCATATAACAACAGAGTCAACAACAAGGGTTTAGGCACGACAAGTAGATGATTAAATATATGCCAACAATTATCCAATTTACTGCACAATATGCTCAAGACTTTAACTCAATAAAATTTGCACATATAAACCAAGTACGTACTCGTCACCTCGCGTACATGGTTTTCAATTACCCAAGTTGCACATAAGACTCAATGCCTAAGGGGAATTTCCCCCACTCGAGGTTAAGCAAGCCACTTACCTCTTTGAAATTATGCCGATATTCCAAAATCGTCTTCTTGCTTGAATTGACCTCCGGGCCATTCAAATCTATCAAAATTAATTGTATAACTTCATTAAAATCCATCAGAAACAATTTCGGATAATAATACGTAGACTTAAAAATTTATTCTAAAAAGTCAACAAAAGTCAACACGAGACTCGCCTCTCGGAACCCGACATAATTTTAATGATATCCGAACACACATTCCGATGCGAGTTCAACCATACCAATTTTATCGAATTCCAATTACAACTCGACTTCCAAATCTTAAATTTTTATTTTTGGAAGATTTTACAAAAATCTTGATTTTTCCTCCATTAAATCCGAATTAAATGATGGATTCAAAGACATAATCATGAAAATTAATCAAAACTGGATAAGAATCACTTACCCCAAACACCCACGCAAGAATCTCTCCAGAAATCGCCTTCTACCGAGCTCCAAATTAGATTTTGAGTTATGAATTCAAACCCCCATTTTTGAGACTTTTAATTCTGCCCAGATAGGCCTTCTTCGCGTTCGCGACCATTGCGTCGCGTTTGCGAAGGCCAAAAACTCGCTGCCTCAATTTTTTCTTTGCGTTCTCGTTACCAGCGTCGCGTTCGCGAAGGCCTGCCATGCATATCATCGTGTTCGCGTTCAAGCTCTCGCGTTCGTGATGCACTCAGGTCCTACTGCTTCGCGTTCGCGATTGAAGCTTCGCGTTCGCGAAGGCTGATGACTCCAGGCCCAGTCCCCTCCTTCCTTCTACGTGTTCGCGACTGTCCCCTCGTGTTCGTGTAGGTTCTTCAGGCATACCTTCGCGTTCGCGATACCTCCATCGCATTCGCGAAGGCTAAATCCCAACAGCCTCAAAACTCTTCTTCACGTTCGCGTGACTCTCTTCGCGTTCGCGAAGAAGGAAGTCAGATACCAGATACAGCAGTTCCGAAATAACCCCGAACTACACCCGAGACCCCCGGGACCTCAACCAAATACACCAACAAGTCCTAAAACATCATACAAACTTAGTCGAATTCTCAAATCACTCAAACAACATCAAAACGGCAAATTGCACCCCAAATCAAAATCTATGAACTTTGAACTTTCAAATTCTATAACTTGTGCCGAAACACATCAAATCATTCCGGAATGACTTCAAATTTTGTAGGCAAGTCCCAAATAACATAACGGAGCTATTCCAACTCTCAGAATCACATTCCGACCCAGATATCAAAAAGTCAACCCCCTAGTCAAACTTTCCAAAAATTTGACTTTCGCCATTTCAAGCCTAAATTGGCTACAGACCTCAGATTCACAGTCTGGACACGCTCCTAAGTCCAAA
Organism: Nicotiana otophora; assembly: GCA_000715115.1. Classification (NCBI taxonomy): domain Eukaryota; kingdom Viridiplantae; phylum Streptophyta; class Magnoliopsida; order Solanales; family Solanaceae; genus Nicotiana; species Nicotiana otophora. The sequence continues at coordinate 33,970 of AWOL01S0092464.1, read as the reverse complement.
ATCACTCAACGGAGCTAACGTAACTGACATAACTCTATTCCGAAGTCGTCTTCACAAGTTCCGACTACGGTAAAAATCCTAAGGCTTAAGCTTCCATCTCATGGACTAAGTATCTCAAATCTCTCCGAATCATCCGTAAATCAAACTCGACCATACACATGGGTCATAATACATATTGCGAGGCTACTCGAGACCTTAAATCACTGAACGGGGTGTAAATTCTTAAAACGACAAGTCAGGTCGTTACACTGGGACAACTGGCTGCACTGGTATAACCTCTTTGGCATGGTCAACTTGGTCCCGTGGCTCGGGAGAACGGGCGTTGGGAATCTGTGATCCTCCCCCGGCCTGAGATGTGGCAGGAGCAAGTGGAATTAACCATGCCTGAGCTAGAGTGCCAAATATGCTCAAACACTGGGCAAGGGTCTCCTGAAGTGCAGGAGTAGTAACAGACGTCTCAGGTGTCTGCTCTCCAACTGGAGCTATTGGTGGCTCTGCTGCAGCAGCTCGTGCAAGTGCTCTGTCCGCACCATGTGGTCTTCCTCTCCCTCTGGCACGGCCTCTGCCCCGGCCTCTTGCGGTTCCAACGGGGGGCGCGGGTGTCTGATCATCGGATCCAATTATGCGTGTCCTCACCATCTGTGAGAGAATAGAAAGACAATGGTTTAGAACTTTGAAGTAAACAATGTGCACTATAAGGAATCAAAGAAGTGAATATTTTCCTAACAGTTCCATAGCCTCCCGAAGATAAGTACAGACGTCTCTGTACCGATCCGCAAGACTTTACTAAACCGGTTTATGACTCATAACACCTATGAATCTAGAGCTTTGATACCAACTTGTCACGACCCCAAATTCCCTCCGTAGGATGTCGTAATGGCACCTAGTCTCTAAGACTAGGTAAGCCAATCAATGCAGAATAACAATAGAAATCTGAAATAAATAATCTTCAAAGTCACATAATTACAACTCCCAAAACCCGGTAGAAATAAGTCACAAGATTCTAAGAATTTATCCTCAATGTATCAATATATCAGGGTCTAAGAAAAATAATGAAGCAACATAATAATGATAGAGGGGGACTCTGGAGTCTGCGGACGCTGGCAGATATACCTCGAAGTCTCCGTACATAGGTAGCTCACTGATGTCTGGACTGGTAGGATGTACCTGGATTTGCACAAAAAGATGTGCAGAAGCGTGGTATGAGTACACCATAGTGGTACCCAGTAAGTGTCAAGCCTAACCTCGGTAGAATAGTGACGAGGTCAGGTCAGGCCCCTACCGGAATAATAAAAGACAAGGTGAAATGTTTAACAATATAATAAAAATTAAATGACAATGGAAATGAATCAAGTAAGTTGTCACCATTTATTACACAAAATAAGGGCAAATAATAACTCGTGGAAACAAAACAGAATTCTTTTAAACTTTAAGAAAATCACAACAATAATCAAAGGCAATTATGGCCATAAATCAATATCAACATGGGCACTCCCGAGATACTGCCTCGTAGTCCCAAATCATAATTAAATTCACAATATCTCATTTCCTTATATCACCGCGGGAGCCTTCACATTAATTTTAAAGAAAAATATTTTTTCCGAAATAGCATCCCACGTTTTAGCCACCCTTATCACACCGCATGACTTCTAGTAGTTCTCTTACTAGCCACGCATATCAAGCCACCCTTATCTCACTGCATGTGTTTCAACACTTAGACCTTATACCATCGCATGCGTACCAATATCACAATATATCACAATTTGCACCTCAAGTGCCCAAATAATTCAACTTGCCAAAATAAACAACATCAACAATACTTTCCACAACAGGGAGCTCACGGCTCAATCACAATTACAAAATCTCACAAAATATTCGAAAATAAATAACTCAGCAAAAATAATATATAAAAACATTTAATGCGTTGCCTCAGTTCCAAATTTAAAATATCAAATACTTCATATTAATAATATTTAAATTAAAGAAATTCTACCTTCAAATAATGTACAGAATAAAAGAAACCAAGTTTCAGCTAAACAGGTAAAAACAATTAACAGGAGAAAGTCAAGCAAATTTAAAGTATATAAATCAGATCAATGATGGAGAATATACCAAGATTTAATAATTTAATTAATATGCAACAGTGATCTACACAATTTAAAAATATAATCTTTCACATTTAGCCCGTGACACACTCGTCACCTCGTGTACACGACTTTCATCACATTACAATTTTCACATCAATATCAATCCTAGGGAAAATTTCTCCCACACAAAGTTAGACAAGTCACTTACCTCGACTTGCTCCAATTTAATCCACTAGTAGGCCTATTCCTCGATTATCAAACTATGAATGGCTCGAATCTAGCCAAAATAATTCGATACAGTAAAAACAATTATAGAAATCAATTTCATAAGAAAATACTACATTTTTCAATAAAAGCAAAATTAGCTCAAACATCGCTCGTGAGGCCCACGTCTCGAAATCCGGCGAAACTCATAAAATTCGAAAACTCATTCAATTACGAGTCCAACCATACTAGTTTCACCAAATCTGACTCCGAATCGACACCGAAATCTCAAACATTCGTCTTTATGAGATTTCTAAAATTTTTCAAATTTCAATCTCAAAACACTAATTAAATGGTGAAAACAATGATGGATTCGGGTAATCTAACCAAAATTGAGTTAAGAACACTTACCCCGATATTTTCTCTGAATATCTCCCAAACATTGCCTCTCCCCAAGCTCCAATTTGACAAAAATGAAAAATGGGACGAAGTCCCCTGCTTTATAACTTACAGTTCTGTCCAGGCCCTCGGACTTCGATTTTCGGTCTTCGGTCTTCGGCCTTCGGCCTTCGGTTTTCGGTCCTCGGCCTTTGGTTTTAGGTCCTCGGCCTTTATGACATCGATTTTCATAACCTCGGTGTTTTGCATGGCCTCGATTTTTCCAGCAGCAGAAATTTCCAGTAGTTGTTTAAGTCCAATTTGATCTGTTAACCATCCGAAACTCACCCGAAACCTCCCGGACACAAACCATATATGAATTTCAATCGTAAAACATGCTACGGACCAGATCGCGCACTTAAAACAGTGAAAAGAGGTCGTATTGACCCGATATTGACCATGGTCAAACTCCCAAATTTCTTAACCTTACTAGTCTCTCAACCAATGATCCAAAATGAAATACACCCAAGCCCCTCGGGACATGTCTAATCATACCAACAAGTCCTATAACATCATACAAACTTAGTCGAAACCTCAAATCATATCAAACAACGCTAAAACCATGAATCATACCCCAATTCATGCTTAAAGAACGTAAGAATTTCCAACTTCTACATTCGATTTCGAAACCTATCAAATCAAGTCTGATTGACCTAAACTTTTGCACACAAGTAATAAATGACATAACGGAGCTATGAAAATTTTCAGAACTGGATTCCGACCCCGATATCAAAAATTCAACTCCCTGGTCAAACTTCCAAACTTAAATTCCTATTTTAGCCATTTCAAGCCTAATTTAACTATGGACTTCCAAATAAAATTCCGATCATGCTCCTAAGTCCAAAATCACCGTACAGAGCTGTTGGAATCATCAAAATTCTGTTCCGGGTCGTTTATACATAGGTCAATATCCAGCTAACATTTTCAATTTAAGTTTTAAACTTTGAAACTAAGTGTTCCAATTCATTCTAAAATCTCTTCGGACCCGAACCGACTATCCCAGGAAGTTACATAACAGTTATAAAGCACAGAATGAGCATTAAATAGGGGAATGAGACTACAACTTTTAAAATGAATGGTCGGGTCGTTACATCATCACTACTTTGTCGAGGTTAGGCTCGGCACTTACCAGTACATAGGGTCGATTATACTGATACTACACTTTGAATTTCTTGTGCAGATTCTGGAGTTGGTCCTAGTGGCGTACCATAGACCTTCTCGGATTTCAGCTACTCAGAGGAGACTTGAGGTATAAGTGCACAGCATCCGCGGTTCTAAAGTCCCCGTCTACTTTGCTTTACCTGTGTGTTTGCTTTCAGACAACTTTATTTTATTCAGACCCTTATTTGTATCATTTTAGAAGCTCATGCACTTGTGACTCCAGCTCTGGGATGGTATTTATACATCACTATTATCATGGATTATTCACTACATTTCAGACTTTATTTCTGCATTTGTTTGTTTGTTATTTATTAATTTAAAAATTATTTTAAAATGGATAATATTATTCTAACGTTGGCTTGCCTAGCAAGTGAAATGTTAGGGGCCATAACGGTCCCGAAGGTGGGAATTTCGGGTCGTGCCAGAGCTTCGGTTGTCATCTGGTGCATGGTGCATCGCGATCGCGAAGCCATTCCCGCGATCGCGAAGAGGAAATTGTGAGCCGTGATTTTTACCCTTCGCGTTCGCGAAGATAGGCACGGGATCGCGGAAGGTTAGCTCCCAGTGCATCGCAAATGCTTAGAGTTGATCACATCCGCGAAGAGCAAATGAGGCACAAGCTGGGGCACTCAAATTAGTTTTTCGTTCGCATTAAGCGGTCTGCGATCGCGAAGGTCTATGGGGTTATGCTTCGCGTTCGCGTATGGGATGTTGTGTTCGCGTATGGGATGTCGCGTTTGCATAGTGCAAATTGGCAGCATATGCAAATTGTGCTTCACGATCGCGAAGCCATTCCCGCGATCGCGAAGAGTAAAATGGACATGGGCAGAAATTGTTCTACACGATCGCGATGAGTAAAAATCTGGACAACATAACTTAAGTTCTGGAAATGGGATTTCGCCCCATTTTTCATTATTCACGATTGTGAGCTCGGGTAAGGTGAGTTTTGGGCGATTTTCACGGAAAAAATTGGGATAAGTGTTCCTTATCCTATATTGATTATATTTTATGATTTCATACTGATTTACATCATGAATCCGTGAATTTATGGAAGAAAAATCATATTTGTATAAAAACTTCCAAAAATGTAAAATTTAGATTTGAAGGTCAATCTGGTGTCGGAATTCGATACTTTTTGTATGGTTGAACTCGTATCAGAACGGGTGTTCGGATTTCATGAGTTTTTTCGAGATTCAAGATGTGGGTCCCACTATTGAATTTTTAGATGAATTTCGGATTTTAATCCGAAAAATTAATAAATTCATATGGAATTAATTCCTACGATTGGTATTGAGTATATTGAATTGTTTATGACCAGATTTGAGACTTTTGGACACGAATTCGCGTGGCAAAGGTTTATTGGAATCTTGAATTTGGTTGCAAATCAAGGTAAGTGTCGTGGTTAACCTTAACTTGAGGGAATAGAACCCTTGAATTATTTGCTGCGTGAATTTCATGTGTAACGATGTATAGGCAAGGTGACGAGTGCCTATACTTTCTCAAATTAATTATTTTCTTAATTATTTAAAAATTATAAATTATCTTAAGACACGAATTAATTGTTAGGATAATTGTTTCTATCATATTCCTTGTCAATTATTAATTCTTGAATTTATGCAAAAATTGTGCTTATTTGATTTATGTGTTTTAATTGCTACTTGACATTTAGCATATTAAATATGAAATTGCCTATTTTCTCCCTGATATTCCACAATTAATTGCTACTTATCATTACTTATCTCCTGAATAAATTATACTCATTGTATGCTTTGTTGCTTAATAATTTCTTATCGAATGTGGTATTTACTAGAGTATTTTTATTACAATCAAGAGTTGTTAATTTTATATTGTTGGAGCGGGTTGTACGCCACAACGAAAATTTATTGAAGAGTTATACTGTTGGATCGGGTTGCACGCTGCAACGGAAATTGATTGAAATAGTAGTTGGTTATGACTGCCGAATTGGTTCCAACTGTTGAAATGAGTTATATGTTCTATTTCTATTATTGTTGTTATTGCTATTATTGCGTACAGGTTAATGTAAGTGACCTAGCTTAGCCTCGTCACTACTTCGTCGAGGTTAGGCTCGGCACTTACAGAGTACATGGGGTAGGTTGTACTCATACTACACTATGCACTTCTTGTGCAAATTTCAGAGTTAGTCCCAGGGGCGTACCATAGACTTGCTCGGATTTCAGCTACCCAGAGGAGACTTGAGGTATAACTGCACAGCGTCCGCAATTCTGAAGTCCCCTTCTACTTTATTTTAGCTGTGTGTTTTCTTTCAAACAACTTTGATTTATTCAGACCCTTATTTGTATTATTCTAGTAGCCCGTGCACTTATGACTCCAGTTCTGGGATGGTATTTAGACATCGCGATTATCATGGATTATTCACTTTATTTCAGACTTTATTTTCGCATTTGTTTCTTTGTTATTAATTAATTTAAAATTGTGTTAAAATGGCTAATTATATTCTAACGTTGTCTTGCCTAGCAAGTGAAATATTAGGCGCCATCATGGTCCCTGTAACGACCCGATCGATCGTTTTGAGAATTTAAGTCTCGTCCGGCGGCATAAGGCCCTGAGCAGCTTTGTATTATGTGCCTTGACTTGTGTGCGTGGTTGAATTCAATTATCGGGTGATTCGAAGTGATTTGGGACACTTAGTCCCTAAATGAGAGCTTAAGTCTTAGAATTTAGACCGTAGTCGGAACTGTGTGAAGACGGATACGGAATGGAATTCTGTCAACTCTGTTATCTCCGTTGAGTGATTTTGAGCTTAGGAGAACATCTGAAATATGTTTTGGAGGTCTGTAGTAGATTTAGGCTTGAATTGGCGAAAGTTAGATTTTCGGCAATTTCGGTCGATAGTGAAAATTTTGATATCGAGCTCGGAATGGATTTCCAAAAGTGGTTGTGGGTTCGTAGTTCATTTGTAACCTGTGTACAAAATTTGAGGTCATTCGGACGTGGTTTGATAGGTTTCAACATCGGTTGTAGGAATTTAAAGTTTCAAGTTCTTTAAGTTTGAAATGGAAGGTGATTCGTGATTTTGGCATTAGTTGATGTGATTTGAGGGCTCGACTAAGTTCGTATGGTGTTTTAGGAATGGTTGGTATGTTTGGTTGAGGTCCCGGGGGGGCTCGGGTGAGTTTCGAGTGCTTAACGGATCAAAAGTTGGATTTGTGTTGCTGCTGAAGTCTTCAGGTATCTGTCATTTTTGCACTTGCGGTGGAGAGACCGCAGATGCGTGATCACACATGCGGGGAGGCAAGTGCAGAAGTAGAAAAATGGACGAGTGCCAGGGGTCGCAGATGCGAGGTGAATTCCGCATCTGCGATGCCCGCAGATGCATTAAGGTCATGCAGGCGCGGAGGAGATCGCAGAAGAGGACAATAGTCCACAGGCGCACACTCGCAGGTGCGGCCCTTTTTCCGTAGAAGTGGACCCAGCCCTCTTAAGTCGTTTCCGCACCTGCGAAGGAAATTCCGCATATGCGGCGTCGCAGGTGCGACCAAGGTCCGCAGATGCGGAATAACTGGGCAGAAAAAGGGCAGATTCGAGGGTTTGGAGTTCACTTCACAAATTTGATTGAGAGCTTGGTAGAAGGCGGAATTTGGAGAGATTTTCGGAGGAAGTTTTTGGGTAATTATTCTTTAACTCCCTTATGGTTATATTCCACTAATTTATGCTAGAATGCATCGTTTAAATTTGGATTTGGGGTGAAAATTTGAGAAAAGTTCTTAGGTCGAATTTTGGGGTTTTGATCGAGATTTTGGTGTCAGATTTTAGTAAATTCGATATGGTTAGACTCGTGAGTGAATGAGCTTTCGTATTTTACGACTTTTACCCGATTCCGAGACGTGGGCCCATGTCGACTTTTTAGGGCGAATTTTGGAATATTTGTTAAAGTATTGATTGAATTAATTAGATGAGTCTATTATGATTGTAAATATGATATGTAATTGCTTTTGGCTAGATTTGGACCATTCAGAGCCAGATATTCATGGAAAGGGCATTCTTACGGATTGAGCTTGACTCGAGGTAAGTATCTTGCCTAACCTTGTGTGGGGGAACTACCCCTTAGGATTTGAGTCATCTATGTTGATTGTAGTCTATGTACGCGAGGTGACGAGTGTTTGCTCGGACTTAATTGTGGAAAGTTGGCCTTTCAGGGTTCTTATGTCCTTATATTCACTGTGTTTGATGTTGTTTTTGATACGTTTGAATTCCTATTTGCTAGTTTCACCTCTACATGCTTTGATTAGAGATAATTGCTTTAGGATTCACTCTTACTGTCTATTTGACCCTTATTCGACTTAGTCAAAGATTTTACCTTTTCTATCGTCGTGCTATATTTTTCATAATTGCTTATCTTTAATTGAAATCATTATTTTCTCATCCTATAATTGTTTATTCTTAATTGGATTCTCTTCCGCTGCTTATCCTTAATTGAATTGTTGAATTTTCCTCGTAATTGCTCAACCTCAAAAGGAGTTTAGATAATCTATATCTTAGTTGACTTGCCATTATTTGGAACTATTTAACTCGTGTTGGCTTCTTATTGTTGACTTGAATATTGTGGAATCGTTGCTA